>PVKM010000212.1:0-128974 GCA_004027735.1 Carollia perspicillata
CTGCTGCTCTGAGACTGACTTGAAAGGTCATGACTGAGGGACTGCCCTTGGCCTGCCCTGTTACTCTGTTTCTAATTCCACTCCTGCTGGGAACCACCCTGACCATTCTGCGCCGGGGACTTCCTCTCTCAAATGTCAACAGGCCTGTGTACGCAGCGTTATTTTCAGCCTGGGGCGGATGTCACAGCAGCCCACTACCTCAGGTTGCTGTTTCAGTGTCCCCCAACCCTGAGTGCTCTCAGGGGAAGAACACTGCTGGCCACCGTTTCACAGACCCACGGTGAAAGTGCAGTACTCCAAAGAGAGGCCTTAAAATAAAACACGGTCATTGTTTTGAAAAGCAAAATGAATATACTTATAGGAATTATTCACAAAAGATTTGGTAAGGAAAAAAAAGAGTAGAGATAATGAGATATGGCAGAATGGAACTTCCGTATTTCACAACCCATTAGCCGGTTCTCTCTTCAGCTTCTGGAAATAAAAGGCAGTACAGCAGACTAGTGAACTAGAAAGACTGCAGGAAAAACATGAGTGAAATGATGAATCCCTGTCTTCACTCCCGACCCCACCCCAAGAGAGGCTGGTTTAGTTCAACAGTGACCTTGACGATGACGAAAACTAGGACGTGTGTGCACTGTGCACTTGCTCTACGCGGCTGCGCTGCACATAAACATCCGCTACTGATTTCTTTACTCCTCACAACATGCTGATGAGGTAAGTAGTCTTGTTCTGCTCATTTATGGAAGAAGAAACTGAGGCACAGCGAGGTTCTGTAACTGGCTAAAGGCACAGCTGATGACCTGAATCTGTGCTCGTCTTCCCCTGCCCCAAGAACCATTCAACCTGACAAAGGGAGATGCCCCCACAGGGCACACCTGTATAACCCACATGGGCCCTGCCCTCCTCAGAAGCTAGCCTTGAGCTCTTCGTTGAGAGTGAGTTACAGCAACGTGGGAGACAGAGCCAAGTGATTTGAAAATTTAAGAGGCCGTGAAGGTGTGTGAGAAGAGGAAGGAGAGGAGGCTGGCTCCCAGACAGGACCCCTGGGGAAAAGGAAGTGTGGCTGTTAACTGAGTTTTACTCCAGGTACGTTATTTATTCTTTCTCCGGAAGCTTGTGAAATCCTGAGTACAAGCTACATCACAAATTCTTTGTAACACTGTGTCTGCTTTCAGGAAATCAGAAGAGTGGAGCCGTGCTTCAGAGGTGGGCAAGTACATGTCCAGGACAGAGCGTGTCCACAGAAGGATGTGAGTCACAGCAAGAGTGCAAAGACAACAGTAAAAATGCAAAGAAAAGTGGTTACCAAGAGACCAAGAGGGAGCGACTGATCTAAAGTGAAGGGTGAAGCTGTGTAAATCTGTAATGGACTCATAAACTTTTATAAAACAATACAAGTGTTAAAGCTGTATTTGTGTTCAGTAATCTGAAATATATTAAGAATGTAATTTTTAGAATACTTAGAATTGTACTTAGAATTCACTCATTTGCCCTTAAGAACTTGGAGGGTCTGTAGGTCCAGTACCGATGTGTCCGTCCGTACAGCGTGATTTCTCCTCCCCTGCACTCACCGGTAGGTTGTTTCTGGAAGGAGGTCTTTCAGAATATGGGTGGTGGTGTTGCCCACGGGGATGCAAGTGTCTCCAAGATCAATGTTGTAAGCAAGGATTTCAGATCCATTATTGCACGGCTCTTCCCAGTTCAGTACAAGGCACACAGAAGGTGAATCAGGGTGGGCACTGAGGGTCTCCTCCTCCAAGACACAGAGAGTGGAGACAGGGTCAGGGGCAGATGCTGGCGTCTGGCAAAGGACAAGCTCACTGTACGGTCCTGCTCCAGCTTGATTGACGGCCTAGGAGACGACAGCAAGAAAAGTTTGTATCACCCCATTGTGCATTCTAACGCCTCCATGTTAGGTGCTGAGAAATGACGCATGATTTACTTCTAGAAATTAGGTAGAAATAAATCCTAGAAAACGCTCAGTTTAACCTAATAAACACTTTCCAAAAAATGCCAATTATATCTTTTCTGTTAAGCAAAAGATAATAACATCACCCGCATCTTTTATGAAAGTTATTTTAAAAAGTCCTTTATATTTGTATGGCCCATTTTGGGTTATATACTGTCTTACGAGATCTTCACAATAACCATCTATGGCACTATTCTTATCTGTCTTTCACAGATATATAGGCACAGCTGGGCCTGGAATTCAGTAAATCTGACTTTCCACTCTAGTGCTACCCTGGGAGAGCAACAGGAATTCTGCTCAGGGTGTCTAATGTTTTCCATGTGATTGATAAACTCGTACCTGGAGTCAATTCTCAGCCTTTTCCGATTTTACCTGAGAGCAGTAACTGACCCCTTCCTCGCCACTCTTTCAAATACTCATTCATTTGGTCTCCAGGACCCAGACTCTTGTGTTTACTTACCTGCTGTTGCTTCTCCATCACCTATGCAGGTTGCTACTCATCACCCAGATTTCTCAACAGTGAAGGGCCCAGGGCTCAGGCTTTGGACACCTCTGCTTTTCTGCTCAAACTCAGAGATCTCATGTTGTCTTAGGGGACAAGGACCATTTATATCCTACTTCCAAATTTACTTGTGTAGCTTGGGCCTCTGCCTTAAATGCCAGCCTAATGTATCCAACTGCCACTTGGGTATCTCCACTTGAATGTGAACTAAGCCTCTCAAACTCCAGTGTTCACAGAGCTCCTCATCTCCACCCCACCACACCTGGTTATCCTCAGCCTTCGGCTTGTTCAAGTCCTGTCCCTGAAGCATCACCGGCCACCCTCCTTCCTCTCACACCCAGGCCACCCGCACATGCTGTCCCACCCTAGTCCAGTTACACTCTCCCCCATCTGGTCACTGTAATGGCTTCCTAACTGTTAACTGTGTCAGTCCTCACCCCATAGTCTACATTTACAATAGGTTTACTACTTAAATACTGCTGAAATCCCTTCAATAGCTTCCAAACATATTCAGAATAAATTATGAAGTCCTCACAACAGCCTGCAAGACACTGGCGGATGTGCTCATCGCTACCATCCCCCCAGGGTCCTCACCATTCTCACTTCCATCGCCCACTACTCCCCCCCTCAATTACTTGGCTCTGGCCCCGCTGGCTTCCTTGCTGTTCCACAGGTACACCACCTTTGCTCCCACCGCAGGGCCTTTGTACTTGGTACTCCTTCTGTCCAGAAAGCCGTTTCCCCAGACTTCTACATAGCTTGCTCGATTATATCCTTCAGGCTTTCTTTCAAGTGTTGCCTTTTCAGTGCATGCTCTCTAAACAAAATTAAACTTGCAGTTACTGCCCTCCCTCAGGCCCCTATGAGTTTGCTCACTTACTATATTCTGGCTTTGCCTTATGTCATCACGACATTTATCAGCAACACAGTATATATCTTTCACTTAACGATTCCTCTGATTGAAATGTAAGTTCCATAAGAGCGAGGCTATGTTTGGTGCACTGTTGCATCCTGAACAACTAGAACTGCACTTGACACGGAAATACCTGCTCAATAAACATTACGAGAAACTTTTTTTTCTTTATAAAGAGAAGAATATTTGGCAGCCTCATTACAAAAGTGAACATACTCTGAAATTTAGTTTCCATTTACTTCATAGGAGACCTTATGAGGACAATTGCCAAACTTACAAAAGTCAGATCTTAAACCAAAGGTTCAAAACAAGACTTACAATATTTGTGTATTACTGTAATTTCAAAGAAGCAAGCTAAAAGTATTCATTTGCTATCAAATCACTTTTGAAACTCTACTAAAGTATTTGAAAATCTTAACGTTACAATTTACTTTAAGAGTGTATGTGTAGAGATTTTATTTGGGGCACCAGTTTATCACAGGGCCAGAAAAACAAGGCAGAGTGGAGCGATGCTCATCGCAGCGAGGCCCGTGTCATCCACCACAGGAAAGGAGGAAAAGAACACGTTTCCCAAGTTGGAGCGTTGGCCGAATCTTGATCACTCTATTACTAACTGTGTGAGCTGGGGCAAACTGGTATCTCTGAGCCTGTGTAGACATAACATGGGGACAACACACCCGGTTCACAGGACAACTATAAAACTTAAACTGGGTGACATGTAAAATCCGGGTGGCGTGCCAGGCCAACAGGCGGTGCTTTGTGTGTCTCCCTCCCGTGGGGGAGACCAGGAACAAAATGGCATATTTCATACCTAAAAAACCAAAACATTTTATTTTAAACTAATTTTAGACTAAAGGAAAAGCTGCAAAAATAGTACAAGAAATTTCTGTATCTCTTGTACCTTGCTTTCCCTAACATTCACACCTTACAAAACCAGAACAATGATCAAAACAAGAAAATTTACATTGGTATGACTGTACTAACTACATACAGACATGAGTAAAATCTTAGCAACTTCTCCAGCAATGTTCTTTTTGTATTTTAGGATCCCACTTTCCTTTATTAGCTTCATTCTTTGGAAAACGCTTTCTTGACTTATAACACCTATCTATTATTACTAGTTTTCATAGGAAACAATTCAGAAGAAACTTTTACCAAATAAAACTATGCCTATAATAAAGAATATGCCTCGTGTAAACAGAATTACTTTGGCACTTGTTAAT
Source organism: Carollia perspicillata (assembly GCA_004027735.1). Classification (NCBI taxonomy): domain Eukaryota; kingdom Metazoa; phylum Chordata; class Mammalia; order Chiroptera; family Phyllostomidae; genus Carollia; species Carollia perspicillata. Next base: position 4,608 of record PVKM010000212.1, read on the forward strand.
TAAAATATTCCTAAGGAAGAGTACAAAAATTTAAAAATTGTTCAGCAAACAAGCAATGTTTCACCTAATTTTTATAAGACACAGTATAGGTATTACAGTGACTTTATTTTCAAGGGACCAAGTATTCAAAAAGGAGGTTTGGGTTTTAACCTGATTTTGTAGTAATGTCAAATGAAAATAATTCACATTTGGTCCATAGTCAGCAAGAAATCAATACAGACCGAGCAGGCCCTTTTTCTTGCAATACTTTGTTAGCAGAACAATGGCGGCCTTAAAAGGACCCTTCACAAGGTCTGACTCATTTTATGACAAAGACGTATTTGAAAGCATTTTCCACCTCTGACTGTGAAGACAGGGAGGCATGGTCACTGTGCAGGCTCTGTTCTTACCAATGTATCTTTTAAAGTGCAGTTTGGGGAAGTCAATGGTACCTAACAACACAGACCCTGATAGGAAAAAAGGAAGTGGAAGGACATTTGAAAGAGACCAAAAATCAAAAAGCAGAGTGGCGTGAAATTCTTTCCTGTGGTGACAGAGAGTTCTTTATTTATATCCTGCCTTGTTCCAAAAACAGGAGAAAGACACATAATTTAGCCTTTTCCCAGTGACTCAGCATCGCTGTTATGAAGGTCGGATCCCGCGCTGTGACCCTGACTCACTCATAAAGGGTTAATTATGACCCAGGTGCTCCATTCCGGAAGGAAGGTGTATATATAATACAAGAGTTTATTCAGAAATGTTTACGATAAAATAGGACTCAGAATTTAACGGAAAAGCTGCAATTGATCTGGAAAATGAATTTGTGAAGGGAATGTTTTCTCCCAAGAGGCCAGAGACACTAATGTTGATGGATTTGTAATAAGCAATTTGATCTGTGACTTAAATCAGATGGACGCCTAAATCTGCCTTCTTTATCCACAATATTTAAATCTAAATGTGTGTGAGGACAGAATTCTTCAAGGTCAAGAAAAACATCTGACCAGCCCTTCGTCTCTCTCCCCCAGATCATCCTGGTCAGCTTTTGATTTTGGCGCAAGCAGTGCTCAAGCAGTGTCACTGAACCAATGCACAAAAGCCCGCTTTCTCAGGAAAATAAAAACATCATCCACGCAAGTCAATAAAGTCCGAGTAAAGCCATGACTGTTGTTACTCTTAGGGGCTAGGCTACGGGCCAACCATTCTCGACGTCGCTCTACGGGGACTCACAGGTGGGAGCTGACAGATACCCAGCCTTGCTAATGCATGGTCACTGACTAGTGGGAGATGGGCCGTGCGATCTGACGCAGACTAGTCTACATTACTTTGGTGTTTGTTTTAGGCTCCACTGAACAGCAGGCATATAAAATTACCGTCTTTGCCAGTTCCAAGTGGCTTTCCCACTGAAATGTACATCTCGAAGAAATTCAGAAAGAGGACTTTTCCTCAGGAGCTGTGACCCTTCGTCTTGGACTCAGTCATTTACTCAGGGAATTGATAAGCAAGAAAGATGCAAGTGTGCTGAGATGGTGAGAAGCAGAGAAGAATCTAGTTTTGTTCTTACATTTCAGGACCTCCTAGAGTAGCAGACATTGACTGTGAAATTTATTTTTATTTAAAAGGACTCTTTTTTCCCTCATACTATCCCTCTTGGTAGCTCCCACCATGACTTTTGGAGTAGGTTTCCAAGAGCCTTCCAGGAACTGCAGTGTTTATGAGGAACATCTGAGTGACGCCAACCGACCTGCAGTCTACAGCAATACTGTGCAGCGGGCAACAGGTCCCTCATCGCAAAGGCAGTGTCTGTCCCGTGATAAATGACTTCCAGGGATTCTTCGTCCTCTCCCCATTCCAGCCTGTACTCTGAAATGTCGGCACCAGAGCTTTCGGGACTCTGGAAAGCAGAAATTCATAACATCATTTCATTGAGAAGAAAACTCATGTTATTTGTGGTCACTCAAGCAAATTAAAAGAGTGACATACCCCAGGATATTTAAAATACATACAAAAGAAAGGCATGAAAGAGATACTCAACTGCCTCTCACCTCTGACCAGTGGTAAAATTTCCATAACTTGAAATGCTATAAGCAAATGCCAACAGAGATTAATGTGTAAAAATCACCTAGAAGTGAATTTTGGCTTTGAAGAGGTTCTTCCTAACTTGCACTTGGGAGCAGGTGAAGTCAGAGAAACAAAGTGATGCGGACCAGGTGCCTGACTCACCTCCCAACTCACTAGGACACATCCGTCAGGTGTGAAGGAAATACGGGGCGCTCTGCACTGTCCAGGGGGCCCGGCCGCAGTGGTGATTTCCGAGACGTCAGAATAGGGACCGTACTGAAAGAGAGCAACACCCACATGTTTGCATGCATGTGTTTGCACACACCCGTGTGTGTGTTTGTGCATGTGTACATACATAAGTCTATAACCAAATAAGGGTTAGACTAATACCATCATCAATACAATGGATTAAAAAATGACCTAATGGGGTTTCACTTTCAATTAAATGCATGTATAAGTTTTCCCTACATACATTCTTGAGTGGTAAATGTCTATTATATATGCACGTTCATTTTACTCAAAAAGACCAGGAAGTTGGTTTACCAAACATTTCCCTTCACTGTGACATTAGAAACAAAACCGTGTTGATTCTTGACACAACAGGCATTGTGTTTTAACATTTCTTCCAAAGAACATTAAGTCGGGTACACACTGCAGTCCAATTCTTCATGTATAAACATCTACTGGAAATCGTTGCTTACAAAACTCTAAGTATTTCTCCTAGTTATTGGTATTTTCCATTTGGAACACGAATGCTCCTGTCGCTGTTTGCTCAGCACGTCCCCACCATCTCATATTTGCAGGCCACCACTGTCCTCCTCTTTGTACTACCAGTGGCAACCGCAGTCTCAGAGCCAGCCAGCCCTGGAGAGTCACACCGTTCTGAGAGAACCAGAGTCGCCCGTTTTAATAATGGCATGTCTGACACTTGGAAGACTTGAGGCACAGAGTCAAATAAAATAATTTCCAGGCTAAGGAAGTATGTGACTATATTTTTCAAAATGGGAAAAAAGATAAATTTTTAAAACCCACACATCAAACCTCTCACATTTTCCCAATACAACTTGCAAATACACTGGGTATGGTGGGGGGTCAGGGGTAGGAGAGAAGCTCTCTGAAATGGAGGGACATGATGACTAAAAGTCAAATACACAGTTAACTTCCAAGAGAACAGGAATACACCATAGCTAAAAAATAGCTTTTATATCATTAATTAATTAAAGGTGAGAGCCAGTAAAACTCAGACCAGTCGAGTTGCACATTTATCTTTGTTATGGCAGAGATCCCGTGAAAGGCTGATGGGGACAAGGGCACAGACAGAAGTAGAATGAATCCTGAAGCATCGGTGATCACCGCCTTCCCTCCTCTGTCCACTTATGCAAGTCGGGGGCACACGCTTTCTCGTCTTCTCATTGGTACATTTCCTTGTTGAGGGTCACGCTGCTGTGGTAATTTAAGTTGGGCTGTGTCTGAAATGCTTTCATGGGCAACGAGAAGAACTCTAGCTCCCGTCAGAAGTCTGAGATCTGTCTTCAGACCACAGGTTTTCACTGTCAGTTGTGGTGAACACGAAATGGGCTAAAGCATGCTTCCCTTCGAAACGGTTTGGACAGCATTACTGAGAACTAGAAGAAGTCACCATCAACTTTATGTCACTGCTAGTGGGCTTTCTTATTTTAAAAATTTTCATCAATTAATGTCATGTATTTATTTGCATGGAACTCACCTAAACAAATCACTAGCACTTCTCAGGGATGTTAGTGGCAGTCTGTTCTATTGACACCCTTCTGCCTGCTTTTATGTTTCTGCCCATCTTTGCCACACCGACAACACCCCAACCAACCAAGCCACCCGGCCAGAGCTACAGCAGTTTGGTTTTAAAACCGACTTAAGACTTTGCTGGATAATTTAGACAGTATGGGAAAGGAATATTACTGTATATCCTACTTTTAATTTCTCATAACTGATTAATAGAGGCAATAGAACAAATAGGAAACTATTTTTAAACCTAATAAATGCATCTAAAGGGTGATGCTCTTATTAACCTTAAACTCTGTCTTAACAGAATGACATGAGGACATGGTAACGAAATTTCCAATGCTGGGAACATGAAATCACAAGATATTAAGTCAGAAAGAGGATCTTACATGGATATCTCTAATGGTGGTCAAGGTTGGCTAGAAGCTGCTGAGGACTTTCAGGAGGCTAGCAGCTGACGTGTTAAAACCTTCTACTCACCCCTCCGTCGTTCAGAGCCCTCACTCTGAAACGATACACAGTGCCGGGAAGCAGGTTGCCGACGGTGCACTCCAGATCCGGCCCATGGTACACCTCTGACGCCACATCCGCGGGCTCTGTCATCTCCACACTGTACTCTGAGACCTCGCAGCCACTCTCAGAGGCGGGGACATCTAGGAATGAAGGAAGTCTCACATCACATCCTTTTTGTGCTTCCAGTTGACAAAAATCACATCTTATTTTCCACATGGTTTGCAAAATGTTATGTAGGTGGCCCCTCCTCAGTAGCTTTCTTACAAAAGAACCCTCCCCCACAAAATAAGAGACACAAAAGAAAAAGTTTCTGAGTGATGTTATGATACTTTCCAAAGAAAGTACATTTAAGCACATTAATTATGTTAATAAAATAATTTCATAAACAGTACAACCATTAGGCAAATTTCTTTACATTATAAGGGAAGGGAAGAAACAGAAAAAAATCTTTTTTGACGTCAAAACAAAGGTCACATTAAATCAAGATACATGATCTAATGTTGGCATGACGTTTTATATTTTAGACACAAATGGTGGGAAAAAATAGCCTGACAGATTTCCACAGGTTTGTGTTTGCAATTTTACATGCTATAAACTGCTGATACAAGAAATGCGAATACAGCTCGAATCAAAACAGGACCCACACATGACAAAGCAGCAAAGATGAGGAGGAATTAGATGTTACCTCATTTCTTGGTATATCTCTAAATTGAGTACAACTTTTTTGTTTAAATGAATGAAGTTGAAATAATTCCTGAAAAAGATGCGCTGCTCTGGAAGACTTTCTGGAAAAGCGCCCTCTGAAGGGCAGAGAACGAGCCGCATGTGTGGTGCCATGGGGAAGAGGAGGGCAGAACAGCCAGCAGGAGAACACAAACCCGAGCCAACACACAGTAAAAAGAATGCGGGCACTTCTCGACAGACAGGGAAAAAATGGTTTTCAGAAGGAAGACTTCCAAGTTAATTTCAAAGCATTAAGTCTTAAACTTGATCTCCAACTGTCCAAACTGTCCACGTCCATGTGAAGGTCGGTTCACTCACCCCACTCTAAGTGGACTTCTTTGTGCTTTGGTCTACCCAAAACCCTCGGAGGTCGACACTGACCTGGCGCAATGCTTAGTGTGCGAACAGGCAGACTTTCAGAGCACTGCAGGAGAAACACCAGAGAGAACCATCTCTTAGTTACTGAGAATTTATCAGAACTCTACATACCAGGCAAATTCCACCCATAACTGTAAATGCAACCTACAGGGCACTACACATTGCATGTGTACACATGACTGTCTATGCAATGAGATCTTGATGCATATGGCAATGGTAAAAATGATTATTTTTGAAAACACATTTGTAGACAGGAGTGCTGTGTATCCTAAGCACACAGTTATTTTCCTTTAAACCAAAACTAGAAAGACCCTTCAGGAGGGCAGAAGAGGACACAAACAACAGCTGGATAAAAATTTTAAATGGTGCCATAAATGGCCAACCATCCACATACAGAGCAGAAGAGCAAATAAAATCAGTATTAATCAGCTGAGTCTGACATCAGCCAGCAGGTTCTATTAATGTGAAAATAAGTAGGCCTTCTTCTGCAAGCACTGGTTGTGTGAGGCTGGTGGTGTGGAAGCTGAACCCCTTTCTGAGACAGGAGAGAAGAGGGCAGAGCTATGCAGCTAAAGCAAACCCACTCTTCTTCCTGAGAAGCTGTGCAGAGAGGTGCTCTACCCACTGAGCGGCAGCACAGCCTCTGTGAGCCTCGGGTAGGGAGGGTCTCACACATGGGGGGTGCCTGCGGACGATCTGTGCCTGTGGTGTGGAGATTCCCCACACCTCCCAGGGGTGCCCTGGGAGGCACAGAGAGCGCTGCGCAAGAATGGTCTAACTGGGCCTCCTTACCAGGAATCTTGTGCGTCTGTGTGCCATCTAAACATCACAGTGTGGAGGGAGGGGAGAGAAATAACACAGGACAACCCTGGAGATGGGCTGACTGGCAGAACTGAGACCCAAATGGCAGATATTCTCTTAAAGAAATCAACCCAGCACAAGGCTACAAAGCACCATCTCTCAGTCTCTTAATGGTTTCAATATTAGTGGTTCGAAACCACGGTATTAAATATCTCTACAATCAAAATGTCTTTTTACCATCTTGTCCTTCCCTTTCTGAATATAAGTTACAGCCATTTAGACAACACCCATCTCACTTCTAGAGCACTTCTTGTGGCTTTACTAGGTTATTCTGAGCCTCTGAGAACACCGTGGGGTTGAAACCAGGTTCTCAGTGCACGAACCGGCTGGTCGAAAGTCACAGGGAGAGCACAGAACGAGAAACCCGCAGATGCCGCGCTGGGCAGCGCACACCTGCACGTGCTGCCTTTCAGCTCGGTGGTTTCTACAGCGACTTTCCAGCAGATGGCAGTGGAGGTCCTCGTGGAAGGTGGGTCTCGAGTTCTCAGAAAATTGCCAGGTGTGTTAACATCGGACCGGTGAGGACATCTTTCATCCTGGCCCATTTCTGTGCTTTCCTCTCACTGCAATAACCGAGGTTCCCCTTGTGTCCCTCCCACAAACTCCAGACAACACTTGGTTTTCAACAGTCTCATGGGATCACAACAGTACCTTGTAAAAAATAACTAAGTGACAAATGTACCTGAAAATGTCACAATTCAGTTGAGAATTATCTGGGCCTATCTTTTATGTCCTCTAAGGCACAATTCAAAAGAGCGATACATTTTAAAATAGCAACTATATCCCGATGTCGTTGATGGGCTGTCTGAAGTTGACCAGGGGGGTTTACTGAAATCCGGACCACAACACCACCGACCTGACTGTGCCCGCCAGTACTGATGCAGCATGCCCGGAGTTTGTACAAAGTGCCTGGCTTCAAGTGGGCGAACGTGTGCTCTGTGGCTGATCCGCTGTAGGCCACTTCCCACTGGCCTGCTGCAAAACAAGACTCGTGTATGAGTGTGTGCCTTTGGTAAGAGTGTAAATAGTTATCAACAACTAATTAAAAAGATAAAAGCTTTAGGTGGTTTCCGTGAAAACCAGCATCACCTATTCTCTCTTTTTTTTAATGGCCAAAGGGCTTTCTTTCCATTTCCTTTACAAAGTTAAATATTAAAATAACGTGGAGTCATTTTTAATACTAGGTCCTGCTGGCTAGACTGCGAAATACCACCATTATTACATTTTCCGACTTTGAGCAGTTTAGACGCTGGAAACCACACAGATCTGTGGTTGGCACGTGGGAGGGGTGAGAGGAGACAGGACCATGTCTGGAGAGCTGTGATGTGGTCCCGGTGCGGGGAGGCCTCTGCGACCAGCTGGGCATGGGGAAGGCCTCTCAGGCATGAGGTTTCTCAGTTACCTGACCCTTTTGGGGGTTAAAGAAAGCAATCGGGGTCACTGGAGGAGGCTGGGTGCCTGACGAAGCTGATGCCACCAGGGAACAAGCTTTTGGAGCTGCTTCGACCCACTGCCTGCCTCACCAATCTGGGCTGCTGGGGTGGCTTTTCCTCCTGTTTTGCCCCCATTGATGCTACATTTCTAGTTAACTGTTTTAGAAAAGCCTTCTACTCCATGAACTTGTTGTAGGGAAAATGTTTTTACCCCATTCTGTGTTATTTTACTAAAGTAACTTCCATGAAGTAGCACGGGTGCTTACTCAGTTAGATTTACAATTAAGTTACATGTACTAGGGCCACAGAGGAAGGGAGAACATTAAAGATCGTTATCCTGACAATGCTGATTAGGAAGCCTATACTGAAAAGCTGAATGGGAATAAGGACCACTAAAAAGTTTCAAGTATCGCTCTGTGCACTGGCAAAACTGTTGACTTTAAGTAGAGAATGACATCTACTTGTGACTTGTCATCAGTGGTCAAGAGTCATGACAATCCGAACTACACTTAGGTTTGACAAGCCACTGCACACACACACGCCTCGTCTCTTAGGGGGGTGTTCTAATGTAGAGAATGTGACTCTGGACTGACAACAGCTGTGCCCATCTCAAAGCATTCTCATGTTTCTAGCTGAAAATAGGACCCAGTTAACAGGAAAACCAGAGCACCCCAGGTGGTTTCTGTGGCACAGAATAAAGGGCTGGCCACACACCTGGATTGCCGGTTTGTAAAAGTTACTGTTGACTCTTTTTCTTGCAGCATGTGGGGCTCCCATGCAGGGATCACTTTTATTGATGGTGAATACAATGATTATTATAAGAGTGAGATAAGTCATTTTTAAAGTTCTGGTGACTATACTTTTTAAAAAAGCTTAATGAACTTTATTAGAAAGATCTAAGAATTTTTAAAAAGGCATTATTTGAGAAACCTGACAGATAACCTTGTCCCACTTTGGTCCACATAGTATGACAAGTAGTGAGTAAACAACCTAACTCAGAAATCACAGCAAAGAAGAACAGAACATTTTCTAACTTGTTATAAAGGTCTGACACTTGTCACTAGCCTACAGTAATACTGCATTTTGTTTGTCATCACTGTACATGAGAATTTGTAGGCCACCAAACTTGTCTGCTGTCCCCACCTTATCTTTCCTGCTGACTGCTTCTGCCGCTCACTCTGCTTACAAGAATGCCCAGAGACAGTGTGCCACAGGAGGGGAAAGAACTAGGTAGAAGTAGTCTACTAACTAGGACCTCTGGCTTAAAGAAATAACATGGACAACTTCAACACATGATAAAATATACATTTCAAGCAGATTTTCTTCCTTGATGCTGTGTTGGACAGAGAAAAACTGTTAATATGTAATTAAGATTTTTTTATTACAATATCTCTACCATTAGAACAGGGGTGTGGAACTCATTTTCACTGGGGGCCACATCAGCCTCACAGTTGCCTTCAAAGGGTCGAATGTAATTTTAGGACTGTAAACATGTAACTACTCCTTAACTAAGGGCAAGGAGCTCTACATTCAGCCCTTTGAAGGCAACTGTGAGGCTGATGCGGCCTCCGGTGAAAATGAGTTTAACACCCCTGCATCAGAATGAATGCTTACCCACTACTACTATACAGATGTTTATCATATTAGAAAATAGGGCTTGCTTTGGAATAGAATAAAAGCATTTCCAAAAACTTTACCTTCAGAATTTCCATCAGTGATCTCCAGCAAGTACTTGAGTATTTCTGAACCACCATTGTCCTTAGGAGGATCTGGAAAGTAAGCAAATGCTATGTTAATTATGAAAGGACATTGATTTTTATTGGTAAATATCATTGAAACCCATAAAATCATTTAATATTATACTGCCTTAATTCTCTATTTAACCAAAAGGCAGAATTAATATTATTTCATGCAATTTCTTTCTTGGGAAACAAAAGAAACAAACAGAAATACCAAGACACCTTCAATGCTATCTGATTATTCAAAGTTCTTAGAGCTAGAAATGGTGAAGAGTACTTATTTAGTGAAACATGAGTAAAACTGAAAATATGAATTGATTTTTCTAAGACTTATGTTAATACAATTACTTTGAGAATTCTGAAACCTGCTGTTTCATACTTAGTGATTTTTATATAAGATGAAATATTTATGTATTTCTTTTTATTTCACTTGTACTATCACTGGCCAGATTCTTTTGAGAGATGGATAATGAAAGAAAGAGAAGTGCAACATTTACTGACAAAATAAACAAAACATCAGAATATAATAAATCTGTGCCATCATAGCCTGCTATTCATCAAACTCTATTTCCCAGGGGAAACTAATACAAAGCCAGACGTGTGGATCAATGAGCACATACGCCGAAGAGGTGGTCTGAGGAAGAGGTTCTGCTGACGACCAGAGCCCTGCGGCACTCTGGGTGTTCAGTCCTCTCCTAACTGCGTGCCACTTTTCTCTGCCGAGCAGGAACATATCTTGCATTGTAATTTTGCAAGACTATGCAGAATTCGCCTCTGCTATCAGCCAGCCGCCTCTGTATTTAAATGTACTCACAGATTACTCACATACAGACTCAACCTTCATTTCCCTTCTCCTTTAACCTGCTATTTCCATTAATGCATACAGACTTCAGTAACAGATATTTAAAACAACAAAGTTAAATATTACAGCACATGGCTAATAAAAGTAAATATATGGTGTTAACAGAACCTTCTAAGATTTTCTGAGAACAAAAAAGCTTTACGGTCTGGCAAAAAGCACATCTAGATTTTTACAGTTTCTCTTAATCATATTGATCTTCCAGGGAAATACATGCCCTAATAATTCTGTCTCAAAATTATTAGGTAATTTGAAACAGTTGTATGACTCAGTGGTTGGTCTCCAACAATGATTTAATAACACTTTAAATTCCCTTTATATTACTTGGGCTGCCACATAAAATCTTATTCTAAATTCTACTTTTTTTTATGTTTTAGGTAACTAATATTATTGTGACATTAGTGATAATTATATACATATCATAAAAGCTTTATATTTATTTAATTGCAAATGTTTATCAATATTCTAATGGCATTTATGTACTTGAAATAATAGGAGCAGCAGAGGTAAGCCGCAGTATCATTCTACCTGATGCCCCCAACCACTACACAAGGAACTTAAATAGGAAAAATGCCTGAAGGTGAAGACCTCTGGCTGGTCATATACGAATTACAACAAAATCTAAAGTGTTCCTAATTCATTTGAACTCAAACACTGTGCATGCCAAACTTTACTCATGATGGCATAACTAAATTTTGAAATTTATCTTCAATATTAACTTTATAAAACCAATTTTTACATTAAATATGACTACTTTCTTAAGGGCAAGCTATTGAAGAATGAAATATATACTCAGAGATTACTATATTCAAATCAATAATACATTAAAAATATAGAAGGAAAACCATGTAATACAGGAAAATCAGAAAGTATGGTGAGATGCTTTTATTTTTTATTTTTAATTTTTAAAAATATTTTATTTACTTATTTTTAGAGAGAGGGGAAGGGAAGGAGAAAGAGTGGGAGAGAAACATCAATGTGTGGTTGCCTCTCATGTGTCCCCTACTGGAGACCTGGCCTGCAACCCAGGCATGGGCCCTGACTGGGAATCGAACCGGCTACCCTTTGCTTCACAGGCCTGTGCTCAATCCACTGAGCTACACCAGCCAGGGCATGAGATGCTTTTAAAATTGTCCATTTTACTAATTTGTGGAGTTCTCTGGGTGTTTCTCATATGCTTTCTCTAAATGTGTAAAACCCCCATAAGTATTGTAATATTGCCTTTTTATTTTTTATTTCAGTTTGTTACTACTGAAATTAATACATTAAAAAAAAATCTGTCCCAAAAGAAGCAACAGCAACAAAACATACCCCACTTGACACTAAAGCCGTGCGATGTAACTGGGCCTTTAATGAGGGGTCTTGTAGGTGGTCCAGGCCTGTCAGGACTCGTCGTACAAACCAAGACTTCACTGGGACAGCTTTTCCCTTCCAGGTTAGAAGCAGTCAGCTACACCACAACCGAGAGAACATTAACATGTTTGAGATACCAGATATCATATCAGTGGTGATTTTTTAACATGGCAAGATCAAGGCATCCATAAACTCACATAGACACACACACACAAATTTTCTCAATCTCAAATTACTGCTTTCTAAGCATGTATGAAGTACTTATTTTCTGTATACTTGGCTATTAACAATGAAAAATAGAACAAGATGGGTTTTCGCTGACATTTTACTCTTTCAAGAAGACATAAAACAATGCCAGTTACCTCCACCTTGTTCTTAGTTTCTGTGGAAGGAAAACATGGAGGGGGAGAAAGCGGAGCACAACCCCCTCACCTGTGTAAGAGTAGTGCAGTGCCACCTAGTGGAGGAATGCCAGCAGGATCGCTATGTCCTCACAGCCAGGGTCAAATAGCAAGGGTTCTTGAAGATCTCAGAAACTGTCACTTTCCTCAAATAGTCACAACCTTCATTTGATAATTTGATACTGTGTCCTGAGTGACTACTACCTGCCCAGTAATACCATCTGACCCCCAAATTACAGAAGGGAGGGTGGGATCTTCTTTCTCCAAAACGCATGCTGTCACACTGGAGAGCAAGCGCCATGCGCAGGGGCAGCACAGTTTGCAGCAGCCTGGTTTTCTCTCTTAGTGGCTGCAAAGCACTGGTTTTGGCTACAACATAAAATCCTACATTGGCATTAACGGTGGTTGTTAACAACCAAAGCAAAAGCCTAAGCAGGGAGGGAGTGGGTAAAGAAAAATAAAACAGTTGAGAAAAAAAATGGGCAGAAGTGCAAAGGAAAATGGAGAGTAGAAGAATAGTCTGATTAAAAGGAGAAGGAGCGAAGAGGAGGGTGTGGCGTGCAGGCGAGACAGGCGCACTGAGCATCTGGTTTGATTCTTCCCGGGGGCCGTGTGGCCATGCTGTAAAGCAATTTATTACAGCACATTATGACAGTTTTCTCTCTCAAAAGTAGGTTTTAAAATTAACGTTTGGTGTGCATTTTATAATGTTTTTTAAAAAATGTAAATGTAGTGAATTAAAAAAAAATTTTTTTGACCTGTAGCATCAATTTAAAATAGTAAATGGGTGAAACATAAAACAGCTTCTTTTTTAGGCAGTTCAGGTATCAAAATGACTGACTCACCCTGAATTTATACTGTGTGCTTCTTTTGAGATTTTTCACAGTACAGGTTAAATCCTCTCCAGTGTATTTTGGGTGGAAAAGGTTATCCTGAAAGGGCAAAGCCAGAAAGAAACATCAGTATCACAAAATCTGGGCATTAAAAAGCGGTGTGTGTAGGGTGTACATGTGTTCTCTTTTCGTCATCGCCAGGAGGCCAGCGGTCTGGCAGCTACTGCAAAGGTGTCCGAAGCGTAGGTGCTGAGGACAGCACTCTAGCTTTAGGTAAAAATGCAACGCTTATCACACTGTAATTTCTCCTGGGTCTGCTAACTTCATCGTGAGGCCAATACTATTTTAAGTGAGAACAATGCTCTTGGAGAGAATGTAAAAATTTGTTTTGCAATAGATGCCACCATATGCTTTCCTTAAGAGCAAACTGTCCCTGGTTACTCAATAAGCATTTTAAACAAAGAACTTAACCACCACATGGTAGTTGTTACAAAGCAGTATGTACTTTAAAAAATTATTTAACAATGTTGTCCTGAAAAAAGCCTCGTGTTGAGGTCTTCACTGCCAAGCTGCAATGTGCTATGCAATAAACTGTGGCTGAGATTTCTGACCACACAGTGTCCTCTTCTGGCCAAGGAAGAAAGGACAGCTTGGAAGGAATGATCCTTTAAGAGAATAAATACCCCACTAAAAGCCGAATGTACAAAATTCATTCCGTATGACTCTCATCCACCCATCCAACATCACCGAGACCTCCTATGCACCAGGCCCTCTTTGCTAGGCCCTACGGGTTCAGTACTGCTCAAGGACAGGCCAGAGCAAGTAACGTGCCCGCTCAAGAAAGTGACTAAAACAAAACGAAGCCTGTAGATAAACATGAAGCATATCACACGGCGTTAAGTGCTATGACCGAAAAACTAAGCTGGGTAAAAGGACAGAATGGTGGACCTAGTCGGACTCTGCTGTCTGTAGCCACGCAGATTAGATAAGGTGGCCACGTGTGGCTCTTTACGCTTACATTAAACACAATTAAACATTCAATTCCTGGAGCCCACAGTCATACTTTAAATGCTCGTCACGTGGAAATAGGCACTACCTTACTGGTCAGCACAAACTACAGAACATTTTTATCATGGGAAGCTGGATTAGACAGCATGGCTTTACAGGTCAGGAAAGGGCTCTCCAAAGAGGTGCCGTGTGAGGAGAGACCTCGAGGAAATGAGGGAAGTGAGTCACAGCTATCCGGAAGGGCATTCTAGCCTCAAGGCTTAGGGCCTGCGAAGGCCCTTCGGCCAGGGCCTGCCTGCCTGGCGTGCTCCCTGAGACTCCAGTGGCAGGAACAAAGGGCTGTGGGCATCGGGAGAGTGCAGACCTCTCCTCTGGCAGGCAGAGGGCAGCACTGAGATGGGAAGGGTTTGGAGCCCAGCACTGACAGGACCGTATTTTATCTAACAGGATCACCCAAGCTTCCTGCAGAGGGCTTGTCTAGTAGAGTCCGGGTGAAGGGGGCGGAGGTACTTCGGGTGCCATCACAGTAATCCAGAGGTGCGACTGCGGTGGCCTGTGAAAGAGGCGTCACTGCGGAGGTATTGAGAAATAGTGGTACTTCTGAGTAATTCCTGAAGGAAGATTTAAAAGGATTTGCTGACTGATTACACATGGAATCAAGGATGAATCCGAGGGTTTTTAGTTCCCCACATGAGAGCATGGAGATGCCACGCACTGAGATGGGAAAGACTGTGGGAAGGACAGGTTGTTGCTGCTGGCGGTCACTGTAGTGGATGATGTTAAGGGTTTGGTTTTGAATTTGTGTAGCCGATCGACTTTCATGGCGTCCTATAGTTATGCTAATACTGACTTACAGAGAACACACGCAAGGGTGTAAGATCAGCAAAACTTACATTTTCATCCTCCTGAATCTCCAAGGTGTAGGTGACTGCTTCCTCAGGTGAACAGCCTTCTGGTTTATTCCACTGCAGCGTGACCCAGGTGACCCCAGCTCGAACAAGCCTTGGTGCGGAGGGCATCTGAGGAATGTTTCCTAGTGTGTAGCATACCACCTCTTGGCTATAACCACTGCAGAGAAACAAACCCAGGAGCACACAGGTTTAGGAGCATGTGAAGAGCCTCAGTACTTTCAATGGGGAAGGACAAGCCTGCCTACTGCCCAAGCTGCTTGGGTTGGAAAGTCTGGGGCCTAGGGGTTCAGCAAGCAAAGGAAGGTGTTTTGAGATACTTCCTACCACAACTTTCATTTGCCAATGCCCCCCTTTAGTCTCCTGCTTCAAAAGCATGCTGCATTACCGGACAAAATATAAGAACTTCACTTCCCCCAAAAGCACCCCACAGAAAGCACAATCTAGTGCAATGTTTACCAAGCTATGAGCCACAGCTACCAAGGAGCCTTTGACTCAATGTGAACATAAATAGTGTCTGTTGATAAAACAAATGTTTTACAAATACACACAGTGCTACTTCCCAGGAGTCTGTGGGTGTTTCCCATCATTTACAAATTCTCCAACCATGGAAGCCCTAATTGTTGTCACTCTTCGACCAGCAAACTCTAAAACGACAACGGCTATCATGGGTGGAGGCAAAGACTCAAAAAAGGCTGGGGACCCGTGATGTGCTGAACCTTTAGGGTTTTCAATAAGCAGCGATGAAAAGACTTTTCCTTCAATCAACAGTTATCAAGGAAGTGCACTTGAAATACGACCACTCAAAGCGTCTGCAACCACCGATGCTTTGCTGCACACCTGCTTGTCTTCCTCCTGCGGCCTCTGACCCCAGCTGGACAACAATGGCTGGCCCAGCACCTCTTTCTGTGTATCAGGAAATACACGTAATTGAAAAAGGTAACAGGATGAGTAGTTCGCTAACATGATGAAAGAAAAAGGCACGGGACCTGAAAAAAATGAAGCCGCAAGAGGGATTCCTTTCAATATTTGTACTTGTCGCCTTCGTCCTGGTTCTCAGAGACACCTCCGGGGGCCTTGGCATTGTACCTTGCAAGATTGTAAAGGGGCCGCCCAGCAGCATTATCACCTCAGAAGTGGCCTTCTTCCCTCTGATTAAGATTCCTTCTTGAAAAACCTAAAATCAGTTCAGTGTAGAGGCAGCAGGCGTCCTCATGCCCTGCGGCAGCATGAGAGGAAGACACACGATGACCACACAAATGAGGACGAGGAAACGCCATACCTGGTACCGATGTCATTCCGGGCGGCCAGCCTGAATGTGTACCCCATTGCCGGACAAAGCTTTGTCAACTTGCAGTGCTTTTGGCTCCCAAAGAAGCACTGCCTGAAACCACTGTTTCTTTTTCCCTGAGAGAAAAGTGAAACAAGACACATCAGTTTTTTAAAAAATAACCGTAAGAAAATGAAGGAACACTTTGAATAACTGTTTAACTTCCTCGTTTGGATGAACTAAAGCAAGAGCAGGAAAGCTTCTATCAAAGTGTTTTTAGTTGCACATAAAAATGCTCTCAATGAAATGCCATCCTTAACATCAAGGCACTTCAGAAAACTCTGTAACTGAGATGAATAATGCACTGTATCTGTGATACTTCTAAGGTGGCTTTGGTCAACAAAAGAAAAAGGCCCTCTCAGGCACATGACAATACCCAATTTCTCAAATCTTCCTCACTCAGGTTGGTCACACTGCCCAGTCCGACCAACTGAGAGGAAGTCTGCGGCCCTGGAGGGACCACCAGGGTGGGAAATGCACAGTCCTTCCCAGACGCTGGGAAGGACCTTCCAGCAGCTGAGGACTGTCTATGGAGCTTGGCCTGCCACAGAAAGCCTCCCCAGTCTCCTCTCCCCTCTCTTGTCTTGCCTCAGCCACCAATCTCCCTACTTGTACATTCCAGCGACGGTGAGCTATTTGCTCATTGATCCCTAAATATTGGTCACATGCCTTTGAATCATCTCATCCACATCTGCTGTTCTCATAACAGTACTTTGGACAATCTGGGAGCTCAATCAATGCTTGCAGAGGTGAAATGAATGGCTGATAAGCACTTGGAACATTGGCTGAATTCATTTATATGTATTACAGCTACTCTTAAGTGTCTTATAAGACTGGAAATATATTTTTAATGCCTTTCTAGCCTTACATGATGCTTCAAATACCTTGAAGTGAAAAGAAAACACTCCAGTGGGTTCTCTTATTAGACCAATGAATACGAAAAAAGAAAACAACAAAGAAACCCAGAACTTGACTGCACTGTGCCATGCTCGGAGGCATGGAATGCTCACATCAGCAGTATGGCAGAACAAACATTTCCTACCCGTAATCCACAGTATTTTGTCTACGTTCATGCAAAGAAAAACACCCACTAACACTGAACATATCTTAGCTTTCTAATCAGATGGTTGTGCCCTGGGCCTTCAGAAATATGTTTGAAGTTCTCAATTTATTTTATTAAAAAAAAGACAAGAGCACATTTTTTTCCTAAGCAAATTCAAACATTTCCTTCCTTTAAGTAGACCTCCAAATGTTTACCATTAAAACGCATTCCAGGTAAATTTTAATTAAAAACCAATAGACATACCAATAGCTGCAAGTGTCAGGAGGGTGACCAGATTAAAACCAACCTTGTTGCCAGCATCCTCACACTGACCCTTCCCACCAGCCCCTCCCTGAGCAAGGTGGTGCCTTTCCGGGAAGGGAGAAGGCTGAATCTCTGTGAGATCCAGAAGTCTCCTTATCAAGGGTTCAGAGAACGTTCAGGTGCCAACTGCGGAGCACAGCATTTTTCCGCTGCTCCTTGAGTGGAGTCCCTGTGTCCTTCCGCTTACTTTAACCTTGAATGTTAAGGCTGCTGCAGACGATTTATTCCTATAAAAGCTCTTTATACATACATTTGCATAATTACTGCCAGTGTCTGATTACACTCTGTGCCCTGGTATGTTTTGTATCCTTCTCGGGCTGCAGCGTGATCTACCTTCTCTTTCCTCTATTTCTGAGCTCAGAGTAAACAGAACAAGAAAGGCACATCCTGCCGCCACGGAAGCCTCATCCCTTCCAAACCCAACGCTGGCTCCCCTTCAATGCCTCATTTTTCGTATTTCTTTGTTTGGTCTCCTTTGCCCATTTCTGGCGCTCAGAACTACAGCCAGTAAATAAAAGTCAGTCTGTTCCTTACTAGGTTGATTTGCTTCAATATGGTGAAAACCAGACTGTCTGTGATTTAAATGAGAAAAAAGAGCATGGAGGCATCAGTGGTGAGAACTAGACTTTTATCTTTTAAAGGGCCACAGCAGTGGGGCTCACTAAAGAATGGTGTGGGGGAGGCGGGGAGGGGGAGGCGTTCGGTAACCTTTAAGACATTTCCTATGTTGCTAACGTTTTTATTTTCAATTTCTACTTTGGTATCAGGGACAATTGCTAAATAAACTCCAACTTGTTTAGACAAAGTATGCCAAATTTTCCATCTTACTGCCTTCCAAGGTGTACTTTGTGCATGGTCCTTAAGAACATGAAAAAAAAAAAAAAGAGCCAGACTTGTGGAAACGTTAGAATTGAGTTTGAGAACCAGAGCCTGTGGAGTCAGAAGGGGGAAGGGTACAAATAGTGCACAGAGTTAAAGAAGTAAGGCTTATCAGTGAATTTTTAGACATCATTGGGTTGCAAACACAAAGGAAAGTTAGGTTAAAATATTTCAGACCTGAGGGAAGCTTTTGAGTAAAAGGAAATATTCATGTATGACATGGAGATTATTTTAAAAGGGCCACCTGGGAAGAAAAAAAATAACATTCATAAAAGTCATTGCAGGGAACAGTGATCTACAACTGAGAAGGAAGCAAACGAGGATGGAGAAAGCCCCCGGCTCTGGACTCCCAGGGGCTCCGGCAACCCCGGTCTTCCCCGGCAGACGGTGCCCAGACGGTGCCAGGCTCCCGAAAAGCTCTCAGGGTGTAGGCATCCAGGTCCATGTTCAAAGGTAGAGGTGATGTCGAGAATCTGCTTGTAAACTAAGAGGAAGCTCAGGTTGCAAGCAGCATTTGTAAATAAAATATTACCCAGTTCTTCTTGTTGAGAGAAACGGATAGGATTTTTTGTTAAAATAATGATCTAGAAGATTGAAAGATTCAGACAAACTGACAGGAATTACAACATGAATGCATAATCACTGTTTATCAGAAATTAAATGTGTGCAAGCCTTTAATATGAGTGAACTTTTACAGATGGCAAATCATAACTTCCAGATTTTATAGGTGGCACGGTTTCAAATGATTTTGAGAGATTACAAACTGTGAAATGTTCCCTGTTCTAATAAAATCTAACTTAGACGACACAGGATTCCTGAGACAGACTACCTTTACTTGGAAAGGAAACTTATGCTTAATAATTTAAAGTCATCCTGGTGCAGTTTCCCACTAAAACGTGGCCCTAACAGAATGGGGCGATCTGACCGTGTTTAGGCCTCCTGTGGTCAATACTCCGGTCAAACACAGGAAGCAGGTACGTCTGGGGCCCAGGCCCTACCCTGGTCAACCACTGCTGTGAGGCCACTTGTGGTGATTCGCACAGAGGAGAGGAGAGTAGAAAGTGGAGAGTGGGGTCAGGAGTGGGTCTCAAAGGCCCAGGAGCTGGCTGGTGCCCAAGGGAAGAGCTGGGGCCAGGATGCTCTTCCAGGGGAGATTAGGTGTGCAGCAGGTGAGCGACGAGGACCAGAGTCTCCCTAAGATGAGCGCCTGAGTTCCTGCTCTCCTGGGGAAGAGAAGACAACTTCACCCCTATTAGAGAACAAGGGGAGAGGGGACTTTGAGCCCACACCCTTGACCATTCTGGAGCAGACCTGGCCCCTGGGCTCTAGCTGACATGAGGCAATGTAACACCCAGCCTTGTTCTGGCCTCACGTTCTACTGCCAGCGTCCACAGGCCAAAAAAGGCAGATTTTCAGGGTTCCCTGGCCTGTTTCCATTTCACAATGTAGGCCATGCCCGAGCACACATTAGGTTCATTCAAGGACAAAGCTGATCTTTGGTACAATGTGAAGCAATCTTGAAGTACAAATCAATTGTGTGCCAATACATTTCACAGCACTCATCTGGCATGAGGTGCAGTATTACAAACCTGGGTTGCTTTCTTTTGTTCTCATTCAACTGAATTTGTGGTCCTTGCTAATCTACTGTCATCCCACACCCAGACCTACCCTGAGAGTACCAATTCAATACCCTGGGCGTTCAGACACGTGGAACTGTTTTGCAACCAGAGCCCGGGGTACCACGTCCTGTACTTCTGGTCAAATTTGCTCTCCAGGGAAGCACTGCATTTGCCAGCAAGCTGGCTCACATACACACGACATGTCAGATCACTGCTTCCCCAGTCCTAAGCTTCCCAGTTTGCCTCTATGTCCTCTGTCGTACCACTGAACAAAAAGACAGCGTATATCACCTACATTCTAGACCCCACTGGCTCGGCTATTCTCCATTCCCACTAGCATGTCTCAGGCAGTGTGGGCCCCAGGTATTGCAAACCGCATTTACCCTGAAGCCCACCTGGCCTAGCCTGGACATCTCATTCATCTTATCCTTGGTGAGCAAGGTCACCTTTCAGTTCTAGATTCACATTCTAAAGGGGGTCAACATCTCTGGAGGAAAGTTCCAGCCTTCCACCACTTAGAATAGCACACACTCTAGCAGCATTTGCCTCTCTGTTGCTCCGTCCTCATCCTCACTTTCTTAGAAGAGCCAAGAATTTGGTGACAAGTCTAAAAATAATGAATCCAGATGTCCCTCTGCATCCAACAAGGTCCCTGCTAAATTCTGAAGAGTGTCAATAACCGCCCACTCTACGTCAGACGTGAAAGGGCCCGGTCTTGGGAAGGCAGGGGCGAGAGAAGACGGCTCGGAGGAGTCAGTAAACACACTCACGTGGCTACGTAGCCCAGGATGACGCACCCTTGGAAATATTTCTGTCAAGATGTGTTAATGACCACAGGGACAAAGATGTTAACCTTATCAAACATTGCTTCATTGTTTAAAATGAATTTTGAGTTTAATTATAAATATAAAAGGTTTTAAATATTTGGAGGGACACACTCCATTTTCCTATGTTTATCTTCTGCAATTTAATTATCTACTTGAATATTTCCCATTACTTCCTAATCTATAGTTTAATGAAAATCAGCTATTAAACAAAATTATATTTCTTAGTTATCCCCCCAACAAAATTTAAATACTTTGCTGACCTGCTGTGAGTCACCCAAATGAGTAGGACATGAGGCAGAGGCATGAATTGGCAGAGACACTGTTCACCTCCTGGGTTCCCTCTCCTTGTCACTAAGGGAGCGGGTAGTGATCCCTTCCATCTGTTCCCTGAGCAGAGCAGGGTCCCAGTCCTGACTGACCCCTGCGTTTCTGGGTGCACATTTACATCTTCCTCCTCCCTCTCCCCAGAACACTCAGAAGAGAAGCACGGGTAGGAAAAAGAGTTATGTTGCACTTTCAAAGTGCATAGCCTCATAGCTATGGTCTAGTTACTCAAACACACCACATGTGCTATACAAAAATAAAGGGGAAAAGATTTATCAATGGTTTCTCATGACTAAGAGTCGAGAGAAGCCTTGTGTCACATGGTGGTGATTTTCAACACGTCCGAAAACTCTCTGATACTCTACCACTGAGGAGCAAAATCTATGGCCCTTTCTCCTGAATGTGGGTGTGCTTGTGACTCACTCGTAACTGAGAGAACATGAAGCTGTGTGACTTCCAAGGCTAGGTCTGAATAGTGATGCAGCTTCTGTCTTTTCCCTAGGAACATTAACTTTTGCAATTCTGACTCCCTAACGGCTGCCCTGCTGTGAAGGAGCCCCGGATGAGGTCCTACCAAAGCCACCGTGGACACTAGACTTGTGAGGGAAGACTGCACTAGAAGACATGAACTCCCAACGAGCCCTCCCAGCTGAAGCTCTAGCAACTGCCGAACCCAGACGACACATTTCCTCAGTGTCCTGTTCGAATTCCCACCCATAACCCAAGCGTATAAGAAAGAGACTGCATTGAGCCATTAAATTTTGAGTTAATGTGTTATGCAGTATTACACTCTTCCATCCTGATGTCCATCCACTTATGTTACTAGCATGAGGTTTCTCAGTAAACTTTTATAGATTTGTCCTGTATTACAAACAGCCAGGGAGTGTGCGTGCTAGAACACATGTTTAACACAGGCCTGGATAAAGGCTTCTGTTTTCCACACGCACCCAGTCCATGCCTTTTCCCTCAGAACCATCCAACAAAGTAAGGCCTCTCTGAAGAGATTTTAAAAACTATTTTTGTACAAGATAAAAATGTAGCCATCTTCTTCAATGATAAAGATCAGCGAAAACTGTTAATCGATGGCAGTAAGTTTACTTCATTTCACTGAGTTACGTTTTAGACTAAATTAAGATTTTTCAAGATGCTATCCCAAAAGTTGTAGAACTGTGGAGAGATTTTTAAATAGACATACAAGTCTTTTGACGAAGGTTTAGGGATGGCATAACCCAAAGCCACGTGAGTGAACAAATTAAAAAGCTTTTCAAAGGGCCTCCACCGGTAACCTCTCTTTGGTATCTGTTTATAAACATACAGTGGAATAAAGTTCCAGTGGAGAAATCAGAAGAAATCAAGTTACAAGTGAGGATGCCTGTTTGAAAAATGGTGTCTAAGTATACGAAAGGAATTTGATGCATTTGCAACTAATTTTTAAAGTTAGATATTTAAAAGTAACCGTTAATTTGCAAAATTATGTAACTAAAACGCTGAAAACAATTTTCTTCAAGTCAGTTTTTCTTCTTTCTTAAGTGTCTTCATGAAGCTGTCCTCAGTGCTTGGGAAGATGAATCGACTAAGTGGGCTGTTTTCCTGTTAAGGAATTAACACATCCATTGCCAGTTCTAACATATAACTCACACATCCTCCAATTAACTCGGGCTACAGTATTTGCCTGCCAGGAGTAATTCTGTAGCCCGTGGGGAATGTGGTTGCTCTGGCTAACATTTCCAATTACCCTGGCACTAATGACCCTGGAAGCTGCCATTTCCAAAACTGGCACTAATAGATGAAGTTGGCTGATATTTTCAATCTCCTTCAAATTAACAGACTGCAAACGATCCTTCCTGTTCCTCTTCCTGGAGTGAGAAAATAAGAAGGGACGACACAGGGTGCCAGAGTCCACAGTGGCCTGGCTCCCCTCGGTCACGCGGGTGTGACTCTCCCGGATGTTTTCTCGGTCTGTGGCCCCTTTCCACGGACCCCCTTCTCTGACAGGCTCTGTCACAGCCATGCCTGCTGCCCTCTCCATCTGCCCTTTCCAGACTTGATACGTGTCTGCTAGAAAAGTTACATGGGTTTGGTTATCAGTTGCTATGTGCTTGTAGCCCATGGCTGCTAGATCCAGACACGGGCTGAGCGATTCTGGGCTGGGCACTCTTTTTAACAGGCATAGTTCAGCCTGTCAGAAACGGCAGAGATAAATCAAATAAAAAATAAGGTTGCGCCGGCCAGCTGAACTACTGCCAGGCTCGAAGATTTAGTCTGCTAGTACGTCTATATTTAGAAGTTGTTCCAGCACTGGCCGACCCCAGGCAACATCAAAGATAAATGTTGGCTTGAGAAATAAAAGAGCATGTATGTGCAGCATAACCATATATAAGAAGGGCTCATAACAGGGAGGTGGAGACAGCCACATCTGGGTGGATTCAAAGGGTCCTTGTGCCAAACCTCACTCTCTCCTCAGGGACGCCTCTTTCGTTTTACTGAGCACTCTGGCACAGGGGAACCTTCAAAGGTAAGAAAAGGGGCTGGGATAGTTTGTGGTCCCAGGCTACTAAATAAATGCTGCATTTATTACACCCCTGGGCACACTCGTTTTTTCTAATAGTGAGAGAGGCCGAGCTACCTGAAATAGGCAAGGGTGACCAGGTCCTTTGACTCAGAACAGACAATTTTTCTGTATATCCCTCCAAAGATGGTGGTTCATCGGATGTCCACTTCTTCGATAAGATCAGTGTGTTGAGACTGTCCCAGTGAAGGGAGAGGAAAGGAACAAGGTGGTGATTTGGGAACATGTGCCTACACTGTTCACAAGAGATGGATGTGCTCAGTCCACCCACCTAGCCACGGCCTGAGCAGGCACAACAAATGTGAGCTGGTCAGTTGGGTGCCAAGGGCCAAGGTGGGTATTCGGAATTCAGTCTCAGCCGGAAGCTCCTCACAAATTCTGCTGTCCAAACACGTCCCTCACACGTGTGACAAATGATAAGCAGATGTGCAGGCGACTGGGCTGAGGTCCCTAAGAGAGAGGGCTCTTTTTAACTCAGCTCTTTGCCTTAAGTTCCTGAGGACCTCTCAGAGTTGCTAAATCCTTCCTGGCCTCGTTTCCTTCAACAGGAGCTGGAGGGGAGAAGCTTCTCCCCGACTCTCTGACTCTGGGGCGTGGCGGTGAAGGTCTGTGACGGGGCACAATGCTGTTGCTCTGGCCAGGCCACTGGTTTGGCTCAAGGCACTTGTGCGAAAGAGGATTTCTGATGGACAGGGTGCCACACCAACCTGAAACCCCACTCTCCCATCTCCTTGAGGGCCGTCCCTGAGAATGACCAAGAGGGCACACGGACCCAGGCCATCCCGGTTTTCTCCACTGGACACGCAGCCTAAGGCAGCGTGGCACCACAGACAGAGCGGCACCTGCATCATCCTCGGGGAGGCTCTGCTGAACCCCTCTGTGACACCCAAGTCACTCTGCTTCCCGTTGCTGTCTAACCTGAAAAGCCATGTGCAACTTCACTTGGGCAAAAAATATTCTGCAAGATCAGCAATACTAACCAGTCAACACCGAAGTTAAACAGTTATCTGATTTATAACTAGATAGCACCTACGTGGCCAGCTCAATTCCTAAAATGAACAAGGCTGGCTGCTCCTGAACTAGGTGTCCCAGAAGTGACAATCTGGGGCCTGCCACTGCGGTTTCTGCAACAGGACTGCTGGGCACCACCGGGCTTGCTAATGGCTCCCTGGGGGCGTATGGGCTCCACCTGCCACTGGCCGTTTCTGCTCTCTCTGTTTCAAATTCTACATCCCTTGATTTCTATCGTATTCAATGTATTCTTAGTTCGCTGTATTTTACAGCTGTGTTGGCTCATTAGTCACCAGGGAAGTGAGATGGGAAATTCCTGTTTGGTCTAGCTGAGTCACCTGTGAGCAAGATTCTTGGGAACTCCACTAGTCCATTCCCACAAAGCTATTTTTCTGGTTCTTTCATACGTTCCCTGCGTGTCATGTCCAGAAACTAGGCGAATGGCAAGTGAACATCTATATATAGCATTGTGTCTGTTTTTGTTCAGTGCCCACCAGACACACTGATCTCAGGGTTCCTGTTTAGCTCCCAACAGAAGAATGTCTTATTCCTTTCATTCAATCCTTCAAACTGCTCCCCCTTCCTGCCCCAGGTCTTAACTTGTGCTTAGGTGACAGATTCATTACACTGAATCTCATTCAATCTTAATCTTCCTAGGAGATGAATGACATAATTTTTCAAATGGAGAAGCTGAGGCTTGGAGGTTAAATTGTTATACTTGCTTGACTAGCTAGACACAAAGCAGAGACTACTAATCCACGTCTCTCTAGGTGAACACCACGTCACTGACAGAATCGTCACGTGAAGCCGTGCCACAGTCACAGGAAGATCTCGGGACACGAGTATTTGCTGCGTAACTAGCGGCAACAGCACCAGTTAGTACTTCTGCACGGTATGAATTAAACGATGTCTAAGAGTAGGACAAACAACAAATTTCTATAAATACCTCCTTTACTGAATGTATGTTTTCTAAAATGGAAAAGAAACTTCCTACTTGACCATGAAGTTTGCCCTTTTACTCAAGTTTTCAAGGAAAAGGCCAGACCACCATCCCTTAAAACAGACTGGGCAGGCATTTATGTGTAAATCAGTCCAGAGGTTTGTAATTCCTTTTCTTAAAGGCCCATCCCTGCTCTAGAGGCCTCTGAGTCCTCATCCTTCCCTCTTAGCTTCTTCTAGAGAAAATCTCCCACCTCCATCGTGTCATCCGGCAGAAAAGCACAGAGGGGCCGACTTAGCTTGGAGGGGTGCCCAAGAAGGGGAGCGGGGCAGGTCAGGGGGACCAGCCCAGGGGGACCCAAGGAGCAGTGAACTGTAAACACTGCCTCCATGAGAAACCAGCCCAGCATCTAGGCACTGTTTTGCTGTTAAAATGGTAAGCTTTTCTCCTATTCACAATTCTGGATTAAACTAAAACTCGATTCATGAGTTTTTGTTGTTGTTTCTTGTTTTTTAATCAGCACTACGTGTAATACTCAAATCTAGCAGATGAAGAAAACTGAAATAAGGTCGCAGACCTGCTTTTTGCCAGCCTTCAGAATAA
Source organism: Carollia perspicillata (assembly GCA_004027735.1). Lineage (NCBI taxonomy): Eukaryota > Metazoa > Chordata > Mammalia > Chiroptera > Phyllostomidae > Carollia > Carollia perspicillata. The sequence goes on from PVKM010000212.1 coordinate 30,880, forward strand.
CACTGACTTATAAATTATGGGCAGGGGCACATGATGATCAGAAAGAAGCTGAAATGTAATGATGACTCATTCGATATTCAAGTAGAAACCCATCTTGACAATGGCCTCCTGCTTTGTTGCTCATATGGGGAGTCTCCTGGAGGAGCAAAACTTCAAGGCCAGACTGCAGGTTCCAGGGCTCTAAACACTTCAACTCATCAGGGCCAGCGCATGTGGGGACGCGGCCAGCTGAGGCCACATCTTTCCAAGTTATGAGAACTGATCTGTTTCAGGGTAAAATGGAAACTTATGGCCATAGCTGAAAAGCCAAAGACACCTGCGTGTTCCATTTTTACTTGCTCATTACCATCTCAGAGTCACGGTTACTTCCCACATTGATTTAAAAATGCAGGGATTGCCTAGTTACGATTATTAACAAAGACAAGTAGGCAACCAACCCTCTTGAAGAACAGTTAGTGAGTGATTTCTAAGTGAATTCTACAGAACAGCGATGTGACAGTCATGGCAATACATTTAGGAGATGGTGTAGCAGCTTTCTCTTGTGCTGTAATGGTTCTGTTTTCTGTTCCCTATTAGGGCCACACCTCCTCCAGGGACCATAGCTACTGAGTCAGGTGGCTCTTCCCAAGGTCAGCTCAGCCCAGCAGCCCCAGTCTTAGAAGAAACAAAGGCCAGGCACTCCTGGCCTCTCTGCTGCTGCTCTTTCATTCACGGAGGTCATCTTCTAAGAGGCTTGAGAGCTGGAGTTGATGCCTGTGCTTTAATTTACAAACACTATCAATATTTTACACTAATTGTTTTATTGGAATGGTGGCTGAACACTGAAAAGAATAAAGGATACTGGGAACTCTAGTGCTGTTATGTTGTGATAAAAATATGGTCACACGCAGACCATATGTGGTGGCGGCACATACGGGGATGAGACCACCTCGCCTCAAGCTGTAATTCTCAGACCAGGGGCCAGAGCAGAAACAGGCAGCGTGCTCCTCATGAGCACAACCTTCCCTGAGACTCTCAGTGGGACCCAGCTCTCTGTCAGGTGGACACTTGCTCCTGTGTGCACCCTACAATTTTGCTGCCCTTTAACTTTGTTCCTACACCCCCCTGAAAGACAGAGGCTATGGGTATATGGCTGGGACAGATGTCCTGGGGAGTGACACCAGCAAAACACTCCCTTCCATTCTCCTGCCCCTGCAGACTCCACTAAGGCAGGGCCCAGAAAACACCCCTGGTGCCAGGCCCACCTGCCTTCCAAAAACTACCAGCAGAAAATTTCCGAGCAATGGCCAGAGTTTCATGTGCTCACACTTTCTGAGGGTCTCTGTTCATATGTTTGCTTTTCTTCTTTGAAGCCAAGGCCTGAACAGCATGGGAATGTAGAACCCAAACCCAGTGCAGCTGAGCTGCCCCCAAGAGGCTGATCCCCAGCTGAGCCACACATTCTAGAAACACGGGCTGTCACGTCAGACTGCTCCATCAGAAATTTCACTTCTGCAATGACAGGACGGCAGGAATGAACGGTTACTGTTGCTGGTATTCTCATTGCCAGGAAACCCAATCATACCATCTTTAATCCTTTTAGGGAGACTAGAAAGGAGGGAGATAAAACATAATGCAAATAAGCTGCTGGATGGAAGCTTATTTGATGGATAAATTTGATGGAAATTTTTGGAAAAATATTTGGGAGCATGTGGCTAAGTTTGGAAAAATTTGAGAAGCACACGGTTAAGTTTGTTTCTTTATCTGTCCAAAAGTATAGAAAGATAGCATGACATTAGCTTTTTCAGCCATTAGAATAAGGACATGACCTGGGCCCTGTCACTGAGCCTTCATACAACAGTGAACAGTATCCTATGCATGTGTATGAACTGAGAGGTATGCTCCAGAGTTTCAGAAATTACTAATCAACAGAGCAAACAACAGTGGAAAGGATCCCCAAAGTGTTCTCTTGTCAGGAAGGACCATCCTAGGAACCAGGTTTGAGAGCGTGTAAGTGATACTGCTGTACACAAGCTGATGGGCTGAGGACCAGGGAAGTCAAGTCAAGTGACTGGCTTAAAACCTGGAACAGAATCCACATCTTCTAGTCACAGTGTTCTTCCAATTATTCTGTTTCTAAGGGGTACTATACAGAGCTTGGGGTCAGAAGGTTTTTGGGAAGGTGAATATCATGCCAGACAATGTAAAAGGGTTTCCGTGTTAACAAAAGGCCTACAGTAGGAGAGCATTAATTAACCTGCATCTCCAATAAGGCTCATCAGCAGGACCTACAAGGCGGGAGAGGAAAGAGAAAGGCGGAAGAATTAAGATGGGTATGAGGAAAAGATGGAAGGAGAGCAAGAAGGGGAAAGACAGGAGAAGGCCAAAACCAAAACACTTAGTGTTTTGTGGTCGCTAGTCTACAGTACAGTGGGTCCTACTGATTATAAACGATCATCGGAAATAGTTTCTTCATTTCGTCCGAGGCTGTGGTGTATTTCCTCCTGTACCATGCCAGGGCACTTCCAATGCAAATTCAAAAGGAAGGAAGTCAACAACTGAGTCATCGGTACCATTTCCTATAGCACCTGGGTTTTCCTTGGAGGATGCTCAACTTCTTTGACATTACTTATGAGGTAGAGAAGCAGCAAAAAACAGAGGGGAAGGAGAGAAGCACACACAGTTGCTTTATTGCACTGCCCCGAGAAGATATCTGAAATGAAAGGAGGCCTTCTCTTTAGTGGTAAACTCTACCTCAATATAAAACCTCAAAACATGAGAGAAAACACTAGGTCAGTGCAATAAAGCAACGCACTTCCGTTCCACCTGCAGTCCTCCTTCAGGAGGAAGAGGAGAGGGGAGCTGTTAACTCTGTGTCACAGGGCAGCCAGGTTCCTTTCCAGCTTTCCTGATTGCCTGCAAAAATCTCTTTCCACAAGGGCCATACCGGTGGTTTCACTTTCCAATCAAACCACCTTAAAATGAAAGCCACCTAATCTGTAAAACCTAACGGTTACGTCTGAGATTTCACCAGTCTGTACATAGAAACCATTCACAAAGATCCTAAGAACAAAAGATCGTTGTCTTTGGTAACTTGTGACTCTAGCTGTTCAGATGCAACTCAGATGGGAAAATACGCTCCTGCAGAAAGTGATGAAGGGCCCCTTCTTTCACATCAAAATTTCATCAAGAGAATTTCATCCAATTTTCATTTTATATTTGGTTAAAACATGTTTTCCATACTCGATAGGTTACTTTTTGCCTGAACCTAAGCCTGTGTTCTAATCTTTCATTCCCTTGAATTTCAAGACTAGTTAACATATCTTTCTCCCCCAACTCCCCATTTTCTTTTCTTAAAATCCTTAGTCTGTTTGCTCAATCACACAAAAATGGACTAAAGCAAGGATAAATGAATGAACAGAATTAAGATCTACAGGTACAGAAAGTACAGGTGCTTTTCAGAAACGAAAGTCCCCCACATTGTCTCCTTCCTGAGATTGTTTGTAGCTTAACAAGACCAGAAATGCACTTGGTCACCATTCAGCCCAGAGTTGCCTCAAAACAGGCAAGACCCTGTTCTGACCCTTGAAGAAGGGTCTTCACCATGAAGACCCTCCCAAGGGCCTCAGGAGGTAGAAACAGCAAATGGGGGCACACCTGTTTTAGGATATTCTAACCCACAGGGTGATCACACATGGTAGAGTGAGACCTCCAGGTGCTGCCCACTTCCCCACAAACAGCACCCAACAGTGCAACACTGCCATGCACATGTGGCGTTCAGATTCGAAAAGGAAAACCAAACTGTGCTTCCCGAGCCACAGGTGGTTTAACTTTTCAAAACCATTTATGCAGATCACACTGAGCAGAAGATGACAATAAATTTTTAATACTAATTAATGAATGGCTAGACACTGGGAACTCCAAAATAATTAAGACGCTATATTTTCCTTCAGCAGCATTTCTTGCAAATATATGTTTTAATGCACAACTCCTTTTTTAAAAAAAATCTTTACTTGAGGATATGATTATTGCTTTTAGAGAGAGAAACATCGATCAGTTATGGGCCCTGACTGGGGACTGACCCACAACCTAGGTATGTGCCCTGACCCGGAATCAAACCCTTCTGGTGAATGGATCGATGGTCCAAGCAACTGAACCACCCAGCCAGGGTTTAATGCACAACTCTTTATGCTACTTCAAGTCATATTCATTTTTCAGTCAATAACCATTGGCTTAAATATTTCTCTACTTACATTCTTTTTTCCGTGTTTAGCACATCTTAAAAAAGAATAAAAAAATAAAATGGTATTTGTTCAGGAATTTTACTTTTGAAATGGTGTTTTAGATGAATATGAAAATACACTTACCTCATCCCATTCCAAAAGGTAGTTGGTGATTTTTGAGCCATTGTCAACTGGTGCCTAAAAAATAAGAGGAGGAAGAATTAGAGAAAGTTGTTCACAGACGTAAATAATGAGCTACCCACTTGGATGAAACGTAATGTCTATGTTAGTGCTACTCTATAACCCTGGATATTCCTGTATTTCCTTGGTCAAACATTATCAGAAACCAATTTTAATAAAATTCAACTGTAAAGAAAGTCATCCACTATTAACAAATCATTACTACAAAGAGCCAAACCTGCCTTCCCTACCACCCTCTACCTTTACACCTTTATCTCACGGGGGAAAAACCTCTAAGAGGCAACTTTCAGTTGAAGAGCAGAGGAGAAACAAGGCAGCTAAGAAACACAGGCACTGCTTAGGGTCTGCCAGGACAGAGCTGACTCAGCTCGGTTCGGAGTTAAGAATTGGTATTTTTATGGCATTATGATCCCCCCCAAATATTTTTAAGCAAAAAATGAGGAAAAATGGGATCCTCTGACTAGATTACCAGAGACTATTAGACCTTTATAAGTTAGCAAAAAGAGGATCATTTGCTTTCCTCTTAAGAGCATGCTGAGATCTGCTTGTCCAAAACAAGCTCTGGACAATGGGAGGGGCAGCGGAAAACTTTGGGGAAAAGAGCGTTTCTCTGGGTTAGACCTGCGATGCGAGGTGCTGTGGAAGGGAGGTGAGATGAGAGGGGAGGGAGGGAAGGAGTGGGATAAAGTGGGAGGGTGCAGGGAGGGAGGGAGAGAGTGCGAAAGGGGAGGGCAAGCAGGGGAGACGGGGAGAGAGAAGAGAAACTAAAAAGTGGGGGAGACAACCAAAAAGGGACCATGTCCCCACTGCAAAAATGCATCTGGGCCTGGCTCCCCGCCGGGGAAAGAACGGAACCCTGGAAACTGCCGTGTCCTGCCTCCAGCAAAGGGCAGCCTGGTCACAGGAGCTGATGTGAAGCCCAGCTCAGCTGTTTGTCATGTGTGGTCTGATGTTAGTAGCTTAATATCAATGTTTAATTTCTTGTTCCAAGAATAGATGTGTGTATTAAGTAATTGGAAGAATATATATAAATCAACTACTAAACTACCAGGACTTATAGGAAGCACTCAGTAAACAGCAGCTGTTGCTTTATTAGTGTTAATAAAACATCATCAGGGGCTCCATAAATATTAGTTAAATTAATAAAGAAACTCTTCTTCCTCTCCTTTCCTTCCTTCTTCCTTCTGAATCATAAAATCTCTGAGTCCCCAAACTCAAATTTCAGGTGAGTTGGTTTCAGGCTGTAAATTCTAATGAACTGAAATTTTAGGCCTTTGTGGGCTCTATTTGGGAGACACAAAGGGATACATTTAAAGTTCTAAATAATATAAACAATTAAAGTTTTAGATGAGGAACCACTCCCAAAATAGGAAATGCATGTACACGGGCTCATACTCCCACAGAGAAATTGTTTTTCAGTGGTTTCTTCTACAATATCCTGCTGACCAGAGCCCCTCAATCCATGCGGGTGGGAGCGCCGACTTTGGTTTGTTTGCACTACCGCCTGTTGCTGACTAACAAGAAGACATCAGAAGATCCGAGTTCCCGGTGTCTTTGTGCAGTCAAGGGCAGGTGGGCAGCCAGAGCATGTCCCCTGTCTTCGTGCCCCTAGCTAGAACACTGTGATCAGGAAATCCGTTTAAGAACATTTAAACAAAAACTGAACTAAATTCAGACCTTCTAATAAGGAAACTTTTCCCTCAAGTTGCTAGTCTGCCTGAAACCTGAATTGCATGTAGGTTTGAAGCACAGTACATATCAGTGATTCCCAACTTTAGGTTTATAATACCCCGAGGTCCCTCTGGTATTCTTAAGATTTCTTATATTTTCCAAACAAAATTAATGTTACTTCTTCCCTTAATTAAAGATACATTTAAATATGTATATGTGTAACTATAGAACACATTTTAAAATGGGTGTATATGCTCCACGAAATTAAACAATGATGACCGATTGGGTGTTAAAACTCTGAAAAGGTGGGGAATCACTGACCTGGATTATCCCTGGAAGCCAGGAAGGAAAATAAAATAGTTCAGATTCTAAGCCAGTTTAAACTTTGCCTTTGTCCAAATAACACATGCAGTGTTGGCCACTGGCAATGAGAATGGAGTTGCCCACAGCAGAGGGGTCTGGAGAGGCCCAGGCTTTGCTGCCAACCACTACCCTCAGCTGCTTTTCCCAGCTTCCTAGGTAAATTGGACCCTCTGGTATAGGAACACAGAGACAAAATATTTCTTCACCAATAATGGATCTCATTAACCATCTTATTTCTTTCACAGATTAGTGTTCTACCCAAACATCGTAAATCTGTATTATCTCTATTTTTACAAATTTTACATTTTAAACTACATTTTAAGATATGTATATATAGAAATAATTACTATAAAGATTAATAACACAATCTACTATTTTCTTGCAAACACACAAGTATGAGTGACTAATAAGCTCATGAAACACATTAAGAACCTCTCGTTGGCAAGAATTATTTGTACCAGTAACATGAGACCTATTATATAATTTGGACTTCTAAAAAATAACTAGTAATCCTGACTGATTTAAGGCCTAAATAAATAAAAACTAATGAAATCTTAATGTAGTTTAGAATACTAAATGTCCTAGGCAGTTTTAAATATTAAACATTTCAGAATCACCACTAAAAGAAGCCAACAGGGCTATGAACCTACGTTATCTATAAATTTACAAAATGCTTTTTACTAAGGTCCTTAAATGTCTGTTGAAATGAATTAGGAAGTGATGAAAACCATTAAAAAGTGATGGAATTTAGTTATCTTAAATATTTATATCACTTATAATATATTGTCCATGAGCCTAAGAAATTTACCCAACTCCCTTGCAAACAGAACTAAAGCTTGGTTTTGTAGTCCCCTCTCCCACCCATTTATAGACATGGCAGCTTTTATACCATAATTTATTTCACATAGTTACTATGGAAAAACCAAACATCATCATCAAACTGGAACAGTGCTAAATAAGTGTTTCAAATGGCTAGAGATGTCCAACTCTTCCTGACACTTCGAGCTACCCACCTTCCACTGTAAGGTTAGTGAACTTTTGCTCCTGTGTGCCAGCTTGGGCGGGAACGGGCATTCGGGCGCGCAGCTGTGGGTGGTGAAGCTAACTGGCTCAGAGCAGGATCCCTTTACAGAATTGTACATGGCGTATACCCTGAAAACAAAACAGACAAGTACAGTCAGTGGCACTGGCCAATCACAGAAGAGCAGGGCTTTCCACAGCGGCCCAGATTTTCTAAGGCAGTGCACAGGTGACTCTTGTTCTTCTGTGGTGGTCTTGCCCTGCCCTAATTACCGTCAGAACTTTCAGGGGATACTCCCCACCTCCCACCCCTGCGCACAAGGAATATGCCACAATGTGTTCTCTCCATCTGCTAATGGTAAGAACCAACCAGTTGCATTTAAGATAGGCGAGGTCTACCGACTGAAAAAGACTATGCTAAATACCCTTAATCCCCAGAAAGGTCTCCAAATATACATTCTAAAAAACAACCTGCCCCTCTCTCCAGTTGACTTGGTCTGAGAAATGTTGGTGAAAGACAAGAAGCAGAGATGAGAGTCAGAGGCTGGAGAGGCAGCACAGAAGTAAAAGCAACGAGGATCTTGGAGTAACACTGTACACATTCAGGCAGAAATATGGACATTTCCTACATAGAAACATGGTTCCTACTGCTGATTGCACCTCCCTTTACTTCAGCAGAAACAATGTTCAGGTACAGTTTACCCACGTGAAGATTTAACTCCTACACCAGGTGCCAAGATTAAAGATGTATATACTCTACACATTAAAATGCCTGGCCCAACACCGCGCATACGTGTTCCTATGTGCCTGATAACTCCAGAGAAGCTGTGAAGAAAAATCTGCTATTATAAAACCACTCTCCTTTCAAACAGCAAAAAATGAAATTACGCTGATTTTTACCGTTGTACTTTCTACTTTTCCATTTTTTAATATTGAGCATTAAAAAAAATTGAAAACATATTCTTTGAAAAAGACAACAAAGACAAAGAAATCTTTGCTGCCTAAAAGCAATGCAAGGATGAAGCTATTTGGAGTTGAAAGATACTCACTGAGCTCTTAATTCTTACGACTGAAAGGTGAAGCACATTCCCCAGGGCTACGCGGCTGGAAAGCTGGCTTGGCTGTGCTCAGTTGTGGAAGTCGAACTGCTGCGCAGTCCTGCCTGCTGCGCTTCCCTGTCTTGCAGTCAATGCCTCTCTGAACACCCACAATCCATTTCCCCTCCCTCTTCCAGCGAACAGCAGCCAAAGGAAACATTATGGAAAGTGCATCCTAATCAGCTGTGTGACTGCAAAATCTTTTCTCCTCAAGGTCCATCACAAAAGATTTATAGAGGCCATCTGAGTCAAAAGCATACAGTGTAGGGCAAAGTAGGGTTACAGTTGTGAGTATGCAAAACAGAGTTTATTCTTGTATTATTATTTATTAATTGTTATATTATTTTCCATACAAACAACTAAACTTACTTTGGCCCCATCCTGTATTAGTAAAATCATAAAGGCAAACACATATTTACTAGGTATTTGAGTCACTTGCCTTCTGGAAGGATATTCACCGTGACGATGATCCAGACAAAGAATGCTTATCACTAAGATGCTCTCCATCGGACTTGATAAAAGAAATGCTATTTTTTTTTGGCATAAGTAGACACATGATGATACAAAATTGAATGGCAGATCTGGCAAGATCATTTCCATGTACTAGAACAGGCTCCCTGGGAGTGATTTAAAATGAATCATAGAATGTTCTTGACAAGGGAAGGGTTCCAGCCTGAACTTATGAATTCTCCAACTGGTGGCTTATAGGCTGCATCTGACCCAAAATATGGGGGGAAGGGTGACATAGAATAGTGTTTTTAAATATTAGAGCCACCTGCGAATGGATATAGGCAATGATCATCACAAAAGAGACAAGCAGACATTATGCATTCCTAGTGAAAGATCACACCCACTGTCAAAATCCTTGCCAGAAAACCCAAACCCTCCTGATGAAGCCTCTTCACCACTTTATAGGAACAGAGAGAATATATTGAGCAACACAACAGGGATACAATCAGTCTACTTCACACAGCAGAAAATTCCACAGGATCAGAAAAAAAAACTATTCCAACAAGTAAACTGCAAAGGGAGAGAAAAAAGAGATGGAGGGAAAACCTATAGATTCAAAGAAATTTGCAAGGTATCAGCCACACAGAATATTTATACCATGTTTGAATTCTAATTACAACACACTGAAAGAAAACAATACCTTCATTTTTAGGACAGCTGAAGAAATAAAAACAGTCTCTGGATTTTAAAGACATTAAGAAATTTATCGTTCTTCTCCGTTTTCAATGGGCATGTGAAAATAGTAATGTGGTTTACAGGTGAATTAATATGATGTATAGACTTTCTTTCAAAATAACTGTGTGGGCAAGTAGGGGGAGATGAGGATACCAAGAAAATAAGAGGTTGGGTGATGGGTATATGACAGTTTATTCAAACTACTGTCTATTTTTTTTTACTATAGCTGAAATTTCCTGCAGTAAAAAGTTAAAATAAAAATTAAGCCAATGCTGAAAAAAATCTCAGAGATTTCTCATTTTAAAAAAGAAACCCCTGGCTTTTCTTAAAAACTAGGAGTTCTAGCAACGCTGAGCTGCCTGCCACTATCTCCCCTGCACAGAGACTGTTTCGGCTGCCTTTTACCCGACCTGCTTCTCAGTGTGCAATCACTAGGCATTTGTGAATTACACTCTTGTAGAACACTTCCTAAATGTTCACAAACACAGCTGACACTGAAGATCCACCAAGACAATGGAGCAGAGGAAAAGGAGGCAGGGAAAGGGCCTGTGAAGTGCTCTCTGACCACAGTTGGTTATCTGGGGAGATTTGGACTCAGTCAATTTGTTCTTTCTTTTTAATGAGATTCTTGGAGTCAGAAATCCATACTTATTAGGCCAGAGAAGCACGAGTGTTGGAACCTCCTGGCAGTCAGGTTGGATGACAGTCGGGATAAAAGAACCTGATGGCAGAAGCAAACTTTTGAGGTAGTTGAAGGTGGCCAGTCCTATGGGCCACATGGAGTTATTTCCCTTGTCTTTACACTCACAGCAGTGTTCAAATTAGTGTGCTTAAATTAGGAGTCAATGACTTTCTACGAAGTAAACAAGATCCATTTCACATGGCAATATAAATATGCTGCATACAATACCTAAAATTTGACATGATACTTAAGTACCGTGATTATATCTGTCATTCAACACTCTTTAGTACAGATAGCAACCAATGGTTTCTACCAGTCACTTTTATACAAAAGAAAATTCTCTGGAAATGATGCTGTATATTCAAGAATGTTGCAATTGTGTTTTCACATGATGGTGATGTGTTTTCTTTAAATAGCATGTGACAGGAAGATTTGTGAAGCACAATTAATTTCCTAGGTTAAATAAGTCAGCAAAAAATTCAGTTCCTTTTTCATTTATCCCAGCAAAGAAGAATACATTTTTCTAACAATATAATTAGTTTTGTGTTAGGTTTTCACATTTGTTTCAGTTTAAATGCTGACTGTTTATGAAACAGGTGCTCCAAGAATTTCAGAAATTTGCTTCCAGCTTCTTCCAGAACATCTGTAACATACTACGAGCACAGCTGTTGGTCAGTAACATGTATTTCCTGACTCTGCATGGAGTGGGTCAACCATATTTCTGGAAGTGTTTCATCACATAGTTTTTCTGGGAAATGTTATTACATGATATCATCTCTGGGAAACTTCTTTGCCAAATTGTTTATGCCAATGACTGGAAAACTCTTCAAATTTCATCATGAAATTGCTATCCATTCCATCATTCAAATTCCTGATTGTCCCATCATTGACAAAAATATAAATTCTTGACTCCAACAGTAAAATGGTTATTTCAATACCTGTACAGAACTACCAATTAAAGAGAAATATACTTTTTGTTGTATATTCATAAATATTTGTATAAATAAGCGAACATATAAATGCTTATGTACAGAAAATTATACTCTTCTATGTAAGTATTATAAAAATGTTTGTATGTGTATGCATATATATACTGGATTTTTCTCATACCTCCTCTCAACACACACACACACTTTCTCTTATGCACTCACACACAAGGTTTTGTATTGGTGGTGTTATACAGTACATAATACAATGTCCTAAATGAAAGCACTGAATACATACACTTTGACAATTACAAACTGATTCCCTTTGAACATTCAAGCAATATGAAACCAAAAAGAGCAATGTGTTTAAGAACTGGATAACAAATATAAAAGTGATGACTTTAATAAAAATCTAAGCCAACACCCAAGACCTAACATTCTGCAAATCAGCATAATAGAAGAGCATTAATTTGCTCAATCACAAGGAGAATAAAAAGAATTATAACTGAATAGATGTATAGACAATGACGCACAAATATTCACAAGAAAAAGTGAGAAATAAAAAAATCCTTTAAAACCTGAAATGTCTTTAGGATATTGTTGCCCATGTGGATTGGGGCCTAAATGGCATGACAAGTGCCAATCTAAACAGCCACAGACACATGACTTGCAGCACTGCCCCAGGCGTGCCACCCATCTCTCAATCAATCATTCGCAGTAACAGCGAGAGGGCAAGAAGTTAAGAGGTATTACACCTAGAAACTGGTGTCAGCCACCAGACAGTTCAGTGACAGAAAGCATGGCTGAGAGACTACTGCTCAGTAACAAGGGTTACACATGTGATTGCTAAACTCTGACAATACTAACATGTGGGAGGAAAAAGCTGAAAACGAGAAAAGGCATTATATAAAGATATAAAGGAATCAGTGTGAAGGAGATAAAATCAGAATAGCAAAACCAAAAGCAACAAGAAATGTAAGCACGGAGGCCCCAAGTGAGACTTCAGCAGATGACTTTAGAAAGAAACCTTTCACTTCGCTGAAGAGTGACCCGAATGAAGCCTCCTGCACGCCTTCATCCAAGTGTGCAATATCAGAAACTGGAAGGGAAATGGAGGAGGCTTGGCACTGCTAAAGTAAATATGTCCATTTTCATCACGGGCTCCACAGACATCCGCTAGGGCAACGCTTGCTAAACTGGTAATGTATAAACCAATAAAAATGGCAATGAATATAACTGCTCATTTTGTGGCTATATACTAATGGAATTCTTTTGTAGCTTCTGTTATGGACATTTTGTGGGGAATTTATTTCCACATAGCCTTTGGAGGCCTTATAGGTGACTATTAAATTTAAACCTATATTTGACACTACTGTGTTTGATAAAAGTTTACATTCCTGGAACCAAAACTTTGAGAATGTTAATTTAACTGAACCATAAAAAAAAAAAAAAACGGACTTTGCCTCTTTTTGTCAGTGCCAAGTATGGTATATCTTTACCCCAATAAAATAGTTAGTGATAAGGTCAAACTATTCACAGGCTCAAAGAACCTGCATCATGAAGTTGTTTTTCTTTTCAGAGTGTGGGAAAGTTGCAACAACCTTGGAAAAACAAAACAAACAAAAACCCACATTTATACACTCGACAGGTTTATAATGAATTTGAATATATTTGTTCTCACACCATCTTATTGAGGCTGGTACCATTATTGTCTTCATTTTGTGAATGAGAAAACAAGGCCATAGATGTGTCAATGGCTTGCCTAAGCATACACCTTTACTAAGTGATCAAGCCATTAACCCCAAATTCCAAGTTCTTTCCATTAGATATCAAGCTGCCTTGCCAAAGCAATTCAAGGCAGGGAAAGAAGCTGAATCTAAGTAAGAGCTGGAAGCATTAAGACTCTTCTCTAGCTTGAAAAGTGAAAGACTGTTTAAGGAAAGAGAATGAATAATCTACATAGACTGTGGACTAGGCAAGGAATCAATTTAGACTATAGGCACTTTTCTTAGGAGGTATTTTTTTAAAATATTATAAGAGACCACAAACTTTCAATGTCTCTGGCAGGCAGAGAGCTAGGCCAAATAATATTTGGTGGTGCCTCAGGCTGCACATGTATGATGTCACACATGTGTCATACATGTCACAGGTATAGGGGTCCCGATGCATCAGAAGAGAATCTGGATCCAAGGCCTCTCAATGATAACTGCCTCAGACTTCTGTTTCCTTGAAGGGGATCCATGAATTACTCCTTTTATCCGCCCAGAAGTTCAAGGTATTCAAAAGCCATGGCAGTTAAAAAAAAAAAAGATGAGCAATTGTCCAAGATTTAGCTTTAGTAAAAGTGGTTAAAAAATGAAGGGAAACAACAGACAGGATGGTAAATAAAGGGCTAATGCTTTATGACATTTAAATTTGTTTAAAAAGATACTGTCAGCTCATGAATGAGCAGGAAATTAATAAAGTAAATCTCTAGTAAAGCAATAACAATAAACTGTTAAAAGATGGAGAAAAAAGGAAACATATGTTAACAATGACTAATGGGGAACATTTACATGGCTCTCTATATAGTGTTACATTTTCTGGTCCATTGTTAAACAGACTATTTGACAGAATGATTAAACTATTTCTATTATCATCCCAGCTTTACAAATTATACAAATCTTTTTGTTTGTACAGACTATGTGAAAAGTTCAATGTGTTTGGGCTAAAGCTAATTGACTCAAAACCCCAAAGTTTTGATTGAAACAGGAAGCAATGGTTGCAAAAGAATTCACCTAAACATTACAACAGCTAACCAGATGCACACTTTATGGCTGAATGTAAAACACCTTGCTCTTTTATGCATTGCTTTAAATTTAGTTTTAAATACTAGTGCACCTAATAAGATATTATAACCTGAGCATAGCCCTACTTCCATACCTTTTTCACTGGGAAAATTGTGACATAAGGATTCTGTGGTGGGCCGAAGTTAAAACAGATAATTCATGGCAAAACCAGACTAGAACTCTAGCCTCCTGAAAATTAATATGTTCTTCCTACAAGGCGGCCCTGTCTCCACCCCGTCACAAAGGAACATGTGGTATGAATTAACCTTTGGGAAGTATAATAAAGGATGTACACTCAATGCTTGCAATTTTATTACATAATCTTTAATATACAGGTATATAACTGAAGAAAAGAGAGAAAATGTTGTGCATCCTATGAGATCAAATTATAATTTCTGGTCAACTTAAAAATTAAGTAAAATAAAATTTTAATTAACACATTTAAATGTTATGGATCATATTCGGAAATCTGTGTATTTACTAATGGAGGTATGGATCTATCTACTTTAAATAATCAGATTAGCTCTGTAAAAATCCACGTAATACCTTCCACTTCACAGGTCTGTGGTTGGCCGGGTTTTCCACTAAGATGAGCCAGCCCTGCCTTCCAGAGTAGTCCCAGTAGAGATTTCAGAAAAACCATAGTAAGATGTTAGGCTAACATATCAGACCATACAGGTTCACTGCTTTGCTAAGTTGGGTTAATTCTTGTTAAAGATAATTTGTTATCTGCTTTAGTTTTCTTGTTTCAAGTTGAAAGGTCTGAAGGTGTTCTTGCAACCTGGGAAGGGCTTTAGTCACATAGGTTGGACACATTGTTTATATTTATGGTCTGTAATGAACATTGATACACCCATTTATTTTACAGAAAGAAAATACATATTAAAGCATGGAGTCCAATAGATTATAGAAGACTATATAAAATAAAAGTTATTTTAAAAAACAATTTTTTAAATTCTGTTCAATGCATCACCTACTTTTGGTTGCCAAAAGCACTTCCGTGTACTCCCAACCACTATGCCCGAGTGCAGAACAGAAGTGCACTGGAGAATGAATGGATGGACAAAGAGTCCAAGTATTGAAACTTAAAGTTAGGCAAATGCCATCAACCATGAATTTTATTAAGAAATTATTTATTTATTTTTAGAAAGAGGATAAGGGAGGGAGCTAGGGAGAGAAGCCTCAACATGTGAGAGAGACAGTGATTGGTTGGCACTCGCACACTCCCAACTGGGGACCTGGCCCACCCCAAGGCACGTGCCCTGACCAGGGATTAAACCAGTGACCTTTTGATTTGCAGGACAACGCCCAACACTCTAAACCCCACCAGTGAGGAAAACCACAAACTTTTCAAAGGGGGCACATAATTGATTTTAGCAATCTGAATTCAATATAGTTCAGCGCTAATATCCTAACTCACCTCACATGATAATCAGTTGCTGGTCTAAGATCTTTCAGGTTATATTCTAATTCTTCTCCACTGCAAAGAAAAATCATTCATTAGTCAATGACATTAGCTCAAAAGTAAACCAGGTTTTGGACCTGGGTCTCTCTGACATGTACCAACAATGATGCAAGAATTATTATGTCTGATTCTGCCATAAAGCAGAAATACACTTTGCAATTTGGTATTAACGATCTTTCTGAACTAGAACACTAGATGCCTTTTAGTGATGCCCTCCAAAACATGGTAAGTTCAACTTACTAACAGTTCCAAAAGGTCTTACCACTTCTTCAAAGTAAACACATAAAAATAACTAAATAAACAAGCAAACTGATAGACAAGACAAATGTAAACGTAAGTAACTGTACTAGCGGTCAGCCGAAGGTCGCCCCCAGACTCGCCCTGGCAGGGACTGCAGCTCCCTCCACTTCTCAGCTCTCCTAAAGAAATCTCAATCTGCTTCCCTCACATATCAATACCAATAAATAGCTCTACTATAAAATGACAGCATTAATACCATCAGAAGTTGTAACGGAACCTCAACTTAATCATGAGGAAACAACATAAAATAAGGAATGTTCCATTACAGTATTTTTAAAGTGAGGAGGATGTGGAAGGGCATGACTACATTCTTTAAAAATGTCCATAATGAAACAAAGAAGTATTGTAGAAGTGTTCCAAGTTAAAGAAGGCTCAAGAGACACGACAACTACATGTGATGTCTGACCCTAGACGGGATCCTGCCCTGGAGCTGGCGGAAAGGCTGGAACAGACATTGTTCAGATCGACTGACAGAGTTGGGATATGGATGGGCAGTTGATGAAAGTATTGTACCAGTGTTAATTTGCGAAGCTGATAACTGCACTGTGGCTATTTAATAACAGGTGAATCTGGGTAAAGAGTATACACATATTTCTTGATATATTTACTTTTTCCAAGCTTTATAAATTTAAAATTATTTCAAATAAAAATAATTGTTAATGTTGTAAACTGGAGGCCAGTCTCCACACCTTGCCTGCAGCACTGTTGTTTGACCTGCACAGTGGTTTTTTTTATTTGCCAAATCAGTTTAACATTAGGCAAGTTTACATAACAACTCAGATTTTCAGTATTTCTTGAAAAAAAAAAAATAAAAAACCCAAAAAACCAAAACCCAAGGAATCATGAAGCTTGGCCTGCATTTCCTTCTGGCCACAACCTATTTAAGTGGGGATAAGGAGTTCTCCTGTTCACCTAATTCCCGACCTTGGCTTTTCTCACTTATGTTACCTGCCTCGTCTTTCTGGGCACTTGAGACTTGCCCCTGCCACCAGTGCCTATCTGGCATTAATAGAATCTGTTTCTTGGCAAGGCTGTGGGAAACGCTGCTCTGTATTTCTTTAAGGTCTCCACCAATTCTGACTTTTTAAAACAGAATCAGATGGTTGTGAGCCAGAGGAAGGAGTCAGGATTTAATTTTAAGTACAGTGGGGAATCACTGCAGTCTTGTCCACAGGGCGAGGATGCTGTCTGACTTCTGCTTCTGCAGGATGGAGGCTGGATCGTAGGAGAGCAACAGAGGATGCTGGAAGACCCTGAGGAAATTCCTGTAGAAGTCCAATGAAGAGACAACAGAGCACTATGGGCAGTCAGAGGGGTTGACCGGCTATGGGACTTCCTTCCCTATCTCCCGTTCTTTGTCCCGATGAAGACATGCCTCTGGAGCAGGCTAAGAGTTAGCAACAGGGCTGGGGAGATACAGAGCCTGCAGCACTGATGCAGCAGCAGAATGGGGGAGAAAACCAGCAAGCATTTTCTGTGTGGCCATGTTACCCTGGGCTCCAGTCACTCTTGGGGCCACCCACAGGGGTTGAGGGGAAAGGGCTCAGCTCAGACAAGTAATGCATTTTTCATACCATAAGACGCACCTAGGTTTTACAGAAAAATAGGGAAAAATTTTTGAAGCAAAAAATGTGGTAAAATATTTAATGACATAAAGAACATTATATTTCACCAGTGTAAATGTAAACAGAACTCAACAGCAGCATTAACAGCCATCATGCCTCCAAAATTGGGGAGGGGAGTGCGTCTTATAGTCTAAAAAATACTTACTTAAAACGAGACCAATCCTGTCCTGCAAATGTGCGCAGTCCCTACAATTACAAAGTAGAGAAGACTTGACCCTAAAAAACTTTATCACCTTTAGAACATGGCTATAAATCATCTGAATCGCTAATACTTGGGAGTCCATAAAGCAGAAGATAATCCCTTATTCTGTGTGCTAAACATCTGGGCATTTAAGAAAGCCTTGCCATAAAACACTTTAAAGTAATTTTTACTACAGGCTAAAAAACATTAAGGAAGATAAAATTTACAGTGAAATACTTGTTTCATATAACCATGAAATGTATTGCGAATTAAAAAAAACAACTAGTTATAGGCCTGTCTAAAAAGGGGTAAGCATATGAGTGTATAATGTAGGTAAAAACTAAAAGTCATGGTCATGTTTTTCCCTGGTAGACATTAATAGAAAATTTTCATTAATTCTATACTGACAAGCTAATAAAATGAAATGATGTATTTCACCAATACCAAATTAGCTCTATAATAGCCATTTCTGATTACTGTAGATAAAATTAACTCTTGACATTCTAATTATCACTAATTTTTTTAAGTTGTTGTTCAAGTACAGTTTTCTGCCCTTTACCCCCATCCCAGTCCCACCCTCAAAGCCCACCCCTCCCCCTTTGTTACTGTCCATGTGTCCTTTATACTTGTTCCTGCAAATCCTTCCCCCTTTCCTCTGAAATTCCCTCCCCTCTCCCCTCTGGTCACTGCCAGCCTGTTCTCAATTTCAGTGTCTTTGGTTATATTTTGCTTGTTTGTTTGTTTTGTAATTTTCACTAATTCTTAAATGAATAATTTAAAGGAAAATTTGCAAAGCCTTCCAATTTCTCTTTAGTTTTCTCTCTTCCTTAATGGCTCCAGTTTCACTATTACACTGCAGAGAAATACATGAGAATAATATACACCACCTGTAAATTATCTTGTATTTGCCATCGCGTCCCTTGTCGGACAAGGCGACCTCGTAACTGTAGGGGAAGGGAAGGCCGCTGTGGGGTCCGCACGAAAGTCCAACAGGGGGAGCCCAGGACAACAGAACTGCTCTTGCCTGAATGTTAGAAACCTGAGGAAGAAAAACATAAACACAACTACTCAAATCCCTTTCACATAAATCAAACTCTACTTCTTCCAATGACATTTTTGGGATGAGCAGTGGCAGCATGAGACTCGCTCGGATGTAATTCCAGGTGACAATTCCATTTTAATGACAGTACACACAAGCACCCTACATGGTGCTGTGCTCTCTTGTCAAGTCCTCGTGTCCCCAACACAGCACCTGCAACATCTGTCCTCGTAACGCAAACCTTCACCCAGTCCTTTGTAATTCCTACCCCATGCTCCAGAAAATAAAATAATCTGTCATGTTTGGTAATTTGTTAAAGGTGAAAATCTGAATGTAAGGTTTCAATGATCAAGATTCCTATCACACGATGTGGAAGAAGCCATACCCAAAGGTATCTTCCAGTGGCCTCCAAAGCCTTGGGTGGTGTAGAATTATCCTGCAAAGCTAATACAGCAAGTAATCACTTAACACTGTCCATTGGTTCTGCAACTTTAAGTGAAATGATGTATAACAAAACCAACTGTACCATAGGCTAATTGATATAAAGAAGAATTAAGTTTCTGTGGCATTTCATCAACATTATAAAGGAACGATGTTGAACTGAGCAAAATGAGGTTGAGGACCCACTCATGGTACCTTACAAATGAAGCTCCTTTTAAGTCCTGTGGGCTCCCTGGATACCAAGGCCCAGGACGACAGGGCACAATCATGTGTGGAGGTGGATAGTTCTCCTCTCCAAGCTCTGCTTTCATCTTTTTGGTTTAACTTTCACTTGAAACGTCATTTGAACACAGCAGTCTGAGGCCAGGAGCACCCCAACTCCTTCCCTTACTAAGGACTTCCCTGGGGCATGTTCTGTACCATCTGCCAGCCACCTTCAGTGGACTCCCCACCAGTTGCCCACAGCTGTGGCCTGCTCGCTGCCAGACCCTGCTCTGGCTTCTTTCCCTTCCATCCCAAGTCCTTGCCTGGGACGCTTCCCCATAAACACTATTTACTCTCAAAATGTTTCTGGAGAAACCCAACCTAATGCATGGTCTAATTCTATAAAATAACTCTATGAATAGAATTTTAAGGTTCTAATTTTATAGAGGTTATTTTGTTGCTCTCTGGATAAGATTAAAAACCAACTAAGAATTAATATAGATGCCAAAGCTTCATGTTCATCCTTTATAGCTGGAGAGTACTAGGCTATGGATGGAGATAAGTAAACTGCTTGGTCTCCATCTTTTTGTCTTCCATGTATGTCACTATCTGATCTATACAAAGAGTGTTAAGATGTAATATAAAATTATTTAAAAGTATGAAGAGTAAATATGAAAACTGAGTCTCCCTTTTCAGGCTGTTATTCATTCCATTTTTAGCAGGCTGTTCCATAGCATTTCTGGTCTGCACAGATATGGTCACGATATAATTAACCAATTATCTAATCAAACTTCTACTCACGCTTTAAGAGCCAGCCTGGCCTCACTATCCCCAAATGGCCTTTCCTGAAGTATCTCACCCATCAGCATTCCTCTTGTCCACAGAACCTGGTTGATATCTCTACTACTGCTGACCATGCTGATGGTAAATTTCTACCTTCCCCACTGCACTGTGGGGCACCCTAAGGACAGGGCCCAAGTCACATTCAATTGTGAATAGTGGTTGTTTAGTAAATGCTTGTTGTAAAATAAAAAATAAAAATCGAAGGGAGTAAGAAGATCCGAGTTTATTACAGAGGCGACAGTGAATGGTAGACTAGCATTACACATCTCTTTAAAAAATCTGATGACACACTGTTACAGAATCAATCCAGCCTTCTTTTTAAAAAAAATATCCTCACCCAAGGATACATTTATTGATTTTTGAGAGAAAGGCAGGGAGAGAGAGAGAAAGGGGGAGAGGGAGAAAAGGAGAGAGAATGAGAGGAAGAGAGAGAGAGAGAGAGAGAGAGACATCCATCGGTTGCCTCTCGCTCCCTGACTAGGGAGGAAACCCACAACCTAGGTATGTGCCCCGACCATGGATCAAACCCAGGACCTTCAGGTGTACGGGACGATGCTCCAACCAACTGAGCCACCTGGCCAAGGCAGACCCAAGCCTTCTTGCTATGGCTCTAGACAAGCAGCATGCCTCCTGCTGCAACCTTCCCCGGGCACATGGTTGTGACATGCCTTCAGGATGCTGTCCCTTTGTAAAACTCTGGGACTTACCTTTTGACTTTCTTTCTTTCTTGGCTTTAGCAAACTTCTTTTAGACCCAGTTCAAATGCTGCTTTTGTTTATTCTTTTAATCCTCATACCTCACCCTGTGAGGGACTGTGGGCACACAGGTGATTAAGACATGAGCTCTACCTCAAGAAGCACCAACGTGGTGGAGAGAAACAGACGCGTGGGGGGCCTTGTAGCAGACACATGACATGCAGAGACCCAAGGCGGCTTGTGACTGAGTCAGGAAAGGTTGCTGTGCCGTCCTGCCTGGCCTTCGGCTCAGAATCAACCGCTATTTTCTTTGTGCTCGGGCTGCATTTTGCTGCTGCCTGTATTTGGCACTTTTTGCCCTGCACTGGGCTTCGCTCGGTCATTTGGGCATTGCTCCCCTGACTCCATTTAAGATAGCATTTCCACCGTGCGCACCAGAGTATTTGCTGAATTCCTTCACATACCACCAATGAGTACTCTTGAGCTACTAAATACTATATTTGATTTTTAACCTAAAAAGAGGTATTTGCTATGAAAAGTTCAGTTTATAATTTAAAAGGTGGCTGGTTAGGTACTGGAAAACCTTCCACTAAGGTGATAAATGGCTGCTCTGGATAATTCCAAAAGCACAGTGGGTAGTAACTCTGACTCCATGACTGGTGGTGTGAAGTAACGTCAAGTTTCAAAACAGTTCAGTCAAAAGCAAGCACTTTAGATGCTGAACAAGGATTCATCAGTTCACAACCTTTTAGCCTATCTTTCCCATCAGCTATTAAGAATTTACTATTTTCCTTTTGGACGTGGTTAAATTATTACTTAACCTAATAGTGATGTACAACACTTGGAGCATCAACTAAAATAACGTCCACCTTCTCCCTAGATTTGCCTTAAATGGGTGAGCTGACACTGTGCAACACAGAGAACACGGGGAACGCAGATCTCCAGGCAAATGCAGGCTTCTGACAGACCGCCCATCAGAAATGCACTCCGAGAACTAGGCATCGCTTTCAAAGGACGGCGGCTTCTGGGAATTTTTTCCTCGAGCTAAGCAACCAGCCTGCCACCTAGATCACTGCCATGGCCATGGGGCCAAACCCCTCCTGCGCACTGTTCGCTGCCTCCTTTTCACTGATTCCTGGGCCTCAGGTTTCCTTTCTTTAGGCAGTGGGAGCAAAGAGAAAGAAGGCTTTGTCTCTGTTAGAACTTGGGACTCACTCCCATTTCAAGGCTGATGCCAGCAAATTACATGGTGCCTTTCAAGAGAATGCCACGTAAAAGGGAATCCTCAGCATTAGACGCGCATTTCCTCCAAGTGTGTGGGGAGGTGATAACCTCAGTGAGAGACTCAAACTCTAGCAAATCTGCCTGGGTCCGGGCCTCTTTCTGAGCGACTGCACGCTCACACAAGCTTCCCTCTCTGGGGCGGAAGTCTCTCGCCAGCAGTGGCTGCTGCGCTGAGCTGGGGCACGGCTAATCTGATCATCACAGTGACTGTCATGGCTGTTACCCAAAAATAGAAGCTCCGAGGCCACAAAACTAAACGACTTTCTGATGTTTAATTATTCTGCCATAAATAGAAGTCGATCTCCTTTGTAATGGTGATTAAAGTGGTGATTTCTAATTACAGAATTACTGGACAAGACCCAATTTGACATTTGTCTCAGCCCTAGTCATATAACAGTCCACTGTGTGGGTCACTAGAGTTAGGTCTGCACAGAAATTATTTAAATTACACTACTTTAAAGTATCTTGAAGGACTCCAGAACCATCATCTACTTCTAAATGATTACATACTAATTGGAAATCATTTTTGTCTGTGTATTTATTAAATGGAGATCCCACTTGAGAGCAGTTGCTAGTTAAAAGCATCTATATGCACACATTCAGAATGACGGGACTGCATTATTTTGTAGCTATTCGATACATGATCCTTAGTTCCCTTCCTTCCTCTCCTGTTCATCCCAGGTGGTATGAGATGCAAATGTTATTATTTGGATCAAAAACGTCATTTACTCTCATGAAGTTAATAAATTTGTTACTGTCATGTTTCAAAATATTTCTATGCACATTAGTTAGTAGCTTCTAAATTTGGTCTGGTCTTTGGATTTAACTATGTGGGTGGTCTGCTGATCTAATTAGTAAGTATGTTAAGGAAATATGACCATAAATACCATAAAAGTACTGGCTTCACTTTAAAAGCACCATCATGAAAAATAATAACACAAAGGAAAGTTAAAAAGGAGAAGGTAGCAGAGATCACCATTCAAAGGAATAAAGGATATTCAAATATAGGGTTTTCACAATCGTATGTTTCTGTAAATCTGTAAATGCTAAAAACCTACAATCTCCTTCCGGACATACTACTGTTTATCTTCCAAGGAATTGCTTTTTGGATGGACAGTTGTTCCTCTCAGTTGTTTCCTCACTCCTGGAGCCAATGAGTCAATTTTTTTCTATTAGCTCAACGTTAGCAGATGGAAACAATGCAGAAAACCAAATTTCAGGTGACATTTATTTACATCCTAAAAATGAGCAGCCCAGCAGTACGTGGAAGACTCCATACGGCACCAGCAGCTGAGCAGATCACATCTCACTAGGCTGGAGGTGGCTGGTGCGAATACAGGCTAATTCCTACACCACTGAGAATAGTATTAAGCTTATTTCTCTAGTGCAGCAGTGGCTGTGAGTACAGTCCCCAAGGCACCTAACTGTTAGTCTCAGGACAAATACCAATTATATTTGTACCCTGTTTTACTCAATGACTAAATATTTGGATCTTTACAGTATCTGGGTTCCTGAAAAATAAATAACTTGCTTAATTCAGGATCCCCAAGATTCCAGAAAGATGACTGGAATCCACAAGTCCTCAGTACTGTTTTGACACATTAAACAAATCATCTGCAAAATCTCAAAGAAAAATACATACATTTTATTTAGTGGTGTTTCCAGATGTGGCTGAAAGGGGAAAAGGAAGAACAACCATGCTTCATGCAATTGTGGGCCGAGCTGTCTGCAGCTCCCTTCTTTCTCTGCAAGGTGGCCAGACACCCCTCCTTCGCATTTCCGAGTGTAACAGGGACTTTCATTTTTGCCTAATGATATGTTATAAACTATAAAGAATACTCCATACTCCATTCCAAGTACTCTGTAAATAGTATATAATTTGCTTCTCCGTCCCATGTGGTATTTATTATCCTGCCTTTCAAAGATGAGCAAACCTAGACTCAGGGAGGTTATACAACTTACTCAAGGTCACAAAGACAGTTATGACCATGCCAGACCCCAACCCAGAGAACCAGATTGTCAAGCAGGGGCCCTTGCCCTCCTGCTGCCGCCTCGTGTTTTGGCGCCGCGCTGTCCTCACATTCCACCAGGCTGGCTGAGCCTCACCCAATGCTGGCCAGTCCTCAGACATTTTTCTCACCTGCCAGAGCCCAGCTGCAACCACTGCAGTCTGCGACATGTTTACTCTGCAAATATTTGTTAAGGGTTCACGATGTGCCAAGGACAGTGCTAGGCATGCGGAGCACAAAGATAAGACACAATCATGCCCTGGCCAGTGTGGCTCAGCTGGTTGGAGAGTCATCCTGTAGACCGAATGGATACAGGTTTGATTCCAGGTTGGGGCACCTGCCTAGGTTGTGGGTTCATTCTCTGGTTGGGATGTAAGAGGCAACCGGTCAACATTTCCCTCTCACATCTATGTTTCTCTCTCCCCTTCTCTCCCTCCTTTCCTCTGTCTCTTATAAGCAATGAACATGTCCTCAGGTGAAGGTTAAAAAAATCATAAATAAAACTTTGGACAGAGAAAGGTAAAGAGAGGGAGGGAGAGGAAGGGAGGGAGAAAAATCGTGTAAATAACTGGTCTGGGAAAAGGAATGGACTGTCACCAGTCCGAGATGTATATGGGGCCCAGGGGATGGTGTGGGCAGAATA
This sequence comes from Carollia perspicillata, assembly GCA_004027735.1. NCBI lineage: Eukaryota > Metazoa > Chordata > Mammalia > Chiroptera > Phyllostomidae > Carollia > Carollia perspicillata. The sequence continues at coordinate 55,784 of PVKM010000212.1, forward strand.
AAGATTCTCACCCCCACTGCCCCGAAGATGTCCACTGTAATCCCTGGAATGTGTGAACATACTACCCTGCAAGGTAAATGGGAGTTTGGAGATCTCATTAAATTAAGGGTCCTGTGAAGCAGAGACGAAGCTGGGCTGTCTTGCGGGGTCAGAGGGAGGCAGGAGAGTCAGAGCCGGAGGAGACATGAGGATGAGAGAGGCCACGAGCCAAAGGACGCAGACGGTTTCTAGAAGGTGGCAAAGGCAAGGAATCTGGCTTACCCCAGAGTCTCCAGTAAGGAATGTAATCCTGCGGACACGTTGATTTTAGCCTAACGGACGAACCTTCTGACTTTCAAAATCTGCTTGATGGAACCTAATTTTGAGTTTATAGATCTACTTAATCCTGTAGACTGAATCAAGGAAGGGACTGACGTACTTCAATATTGCTTTCATCTTGCCAGAACCCCACGATCCTCAGAAAGCATGGACTCTGTCCCTTTTGCGGTAGAGAAATAGCTAGGAATAACTCAAGAAAACACTGTGTGTGAACCCATGACAGACCTGTGAAGGCTGCGAAGGTGTGTGAATACACCCAGGACAGCCGGCCGACCTGCTGCTCTGCCTTCTCTCTCTGATTATGACTTCTGCTTTCCTCACGGAATTTTCTTCTTTCTGCTGAACTGCATATGTAAACTCTTCCTACGATTCTGCCCTCAAGCCTTTCCAGTCTCACTCTGTACTCCAGCCCCCACTGCTCCCCAAAGCTATCACCCACTCCTATGACTGGATCTTTCCCATGCATGTGATCTCCCCATCAGTATCTGGCTCCCCTCTCCCCACTGTGCTGACCTACCGGACACTTACAACTGCCCACTGTGTTTACCCTTCTGGGTGCTCTGCTGGTAAAACAAGCTTCACGGGGCTAAGAAAGGCATGGAAGATACTAAAGGGACATACACATGAACCTACTCTAGAGAACTCATGGATTACAGGGGAAGATACAGAAACAAGTGGAGTATGATGTGTTAAATACACGCAGAGCACAGTACTGTGTGGCGTGTCCCACCTGATGGGCAGACACAGCAATCAGGGAGCACGTTAGAGGAAGCGACTTCCAAAAGGAGGCATCTAAGCCCAAAAGCCTGGTTATCACGACACCTTATTGTTTTCTCCCTAGAATGGCCCTAGTATCCACGCTCCCCTTACCACGGCTGATGCCACGACCTGATTCGGACTGCCACAGCCTCTCACCAGCACTACGGTAACAGACTCCCGACATGTCTCCCTGGGCCCATCCTCCGCTCACTCCAATGCATCGGCCAACTGTCTGAATGTCTTGAAAGAAATGTCTTTGCTCAACAACTCTAAATGGCAACCTGCTCCTCAGCAGAGTAAGGGCAGACTCCCCAGCCCAACACCAACACCAACGCCAACACCCCACTCCTCTACAAGTACCACGTTGTGTCTCTCCTCCAACACACCTCAGGATTTTAGGTTTAATCAAACTCAGCTATGCACCGTACCCTGAGGCATGTTTGGACTCTTCTCTTAAAAAGCCTCAGTATTTCAAACACAGAAAGAATCAAGGTTTTCCCATTCGGGGGCAAAAAACACACCCAAGAACTTGGCTCTCTAATCTCAGATGAAAGGCTGAATTAACATTTTGAATATTCCCCTTCGACTTCAGAGTACCTGGCAAAATCAAGTTTAAAACCTCCCAATATCACCACTCCGACCAATTTTGTTCCCTTGATGTTACACTCAATGTTTTGGACTTGTTTTTCTCAACTAATATTTAAGTATCTTTTTGAAATTTACCTGGAAAAATACTTGGGACTACTGAGATTTTCAAAACTTATTACTGCATTTGCACAAGTAAAAGAATATTACTAAAAGAAAACTGTTCTGTAGACCTTAGGGACTGGGGGTGGGGAGGGAGGGCGGCGCTGTACCCTGGGAGGCTATGAAGAATATCTAACCGCATTCGGAATATCTAGATACAGAGGACATTTCAGTGGATTGCAACTAAACAGAAGCCCTCTGTTCTGTATTTCCATACTCCATTAATAGCAGCACTATTTCGTAGTTTATGAGTAATCTGCAATGGGAAGGGGCCCTTGTGCTTACCTACTATGTGGTGAAAGAAAAGCACGCTTGAAATACTTAAGAAAGTGTCATTTATGCTGAGACATCCAGAAGACATACCTGTGGTTTCTCTATTCCTGAAAGAATGTCTTGCACCCTCTTTACTTCCAACTCATACTCTGCATGGAAAAAGAAGAGGGGGGAGGGGGAGAAAAACAGTTAATACCATCAGAAGGCAATAAGGTTGTCAAGTACCTTCCCCAAGGCCTATACCAAAGGTTATCATTCAGTCACTTGCCTGTCACCATCAACTTTTGGTACCACAAACATGATAATAAAAATCAGGAATGGGGCTTCTCTGGGGTAGGGATTTCACTGTGGTCGTGCTAACTAGCCACTATATTGGCTTACATATTCACAAAGTTGATGAGATTAACACTGAGTTCCACCTAATAATTCAACAGGCAACAGGGAGTAGAGGCCCTACAAAGGGTACCAGTACAGCTAGAAACTGAGTGAAAGGAAGGGGCAAGCCTGAAGAGGCAGGTGCCAGTTCATGCAGGGCTGTGAGTTCAGGCTTTTGAATTCAATTTTTATTCTAAGTTGGATGGGCAGCCACTGGAGTGTTTAAGTAGAGGGGCTGACATGATCTTACTTTGAGTCTGAAAAGCTCTGTTTGGCCCTAGCTGGTGTAGCTCAATGGACTGAGTGCTGGCCTGTGAAACAAAACAAAACAAACAAACAAAGTTCTGTCTGGCTTCTGCATGACAAACGGACCTATGGAGGTAAGGGCGGGAGCACAGTGACCAGGCAGGACAGGGATGCACTGGTGCAGGTGAAGGACAGAGCTGGCCTGGGCGGGGGATGGTGGTACAGACGGTGGGAACAGGACTGGTTTGGGAGGTAACAGTGCTGAAGGATTGGATATGATGGGCTGGGGCGAGAGAATGAGAAGAAATCAGGGATCAAGAGTATCCCTAGATGTTGGCTTAATCAACTAGATCAGGGGTGTCAAACTCATTTTCACCAGGGGCCATATCAGCCTCGCAGTTGCCTTCAAAGGGCTGAATGTAATTTTAGGACTGTGTAAATGTAACTACTCTTTAACCAGGGGCGAGGAGCTCGGCACTGCTACCGGGTAGAAACAAGGTGGTGGGCTGGATAAAACAAGGTGGAGGCCTGGATTTGGCCCTTGGGCCTTGGGTTTGCTGCCTGTGAACTAGATGAATGATGGTATTTTTTAATAAGATGGGGAGATGGGCAAGTTTTGGAGAAGGGCGAGAACTGTTTTAGAAATGAAAGGGGGGAATTGCTAGGAATAGGAAAGATGGGGTAGGAAGGTTGTATATAAAAAAAGATAAATGATAAACTTAAGAATCTGTTTTGCTAGAGGAACCTTCTGACTTTCAAAACCTGCTTGATGGAACCTAATTTTGATTTTATAGATTTACTTAACTGTTAAACCTAGTTCATGAGCTAAATGCTAGGCTATGTGATTATGAAGACATATGTCCTTGCCTTTAAGATATTTCAAGCCTAGTGGGGGCTGTAGTGGGGAGCTAAGAGGGACAGCAAACAGACAATTACAATGGGATTGGTGCTATGGTGAATAAAACCTAAAAGAGGGGATTCTATAAGCTTCCTAGGGACCACCATCTAGCTGAGCTCTGTGGACTAGCTGAGCTCTTGGACAAGCAGGCACGTGGAAGTGATGGGGGAAACTGAACTAGGAGGTCAAAGTTCAGTAAGCCCAGCTCTTCACAGGACTGTTCAATCTCATCACTCATGTCTAATTTCAACGTCATCTTTGCAAAGAATGCCTCCTCAACTCCCAGGCCCTGCCTCATCACTGTGGTCATTCTCATATCCTACTTACAGACTTCCTATCAGTTATCAAAACCTGAAATTTAATCCTCTTGTTTATATGCTCCCTTGTTTATGACTTGTCTTTTCCTACCAAAATATAAGCTTCTGGAAGGCAGAGATTCTATAGGGCCAGAGCAGACAAATTTTTTTTTCTGTAAATGACCAGATGGTAAATATTTTAACAAATTAATTTTTTATTAAAGTATCATCGACATATTCTATTAGTTTCAGGGATAAACATAAAGACTGAACACTTATACACCTTACACGTCATCACCGCAATTACTCCAATAACCCTCTCTGTCACTGTTCAAAGTTATTACAATAATATTGACAGCATTCCCTGTACTGTACGTTACAGTTTCATAACTTATTTACTTTGTAACTCAAAATTTATACCTCTTAATCCTTTTCTCCTTTTTTGCCCTGATAGTAAATTTTTTAATCTTTCTGGGCCACATATAGGACTGCCACATTCTTCTTTGTTTCTGTCGCCATTTAAAAAATCTTGGCTTGAGAAGCACATAGGAACAGGCCACAGGGAGGCTGCAGCTCGCTGACGCCAGTGCAGGACACGCTGCGCCCAGCACAGTTCCTGCGCCATCCGAGCTCAGTGGGTATTTGTGGACTGAGTCAATAAACCAAGCCTACATTAAAAATACGAATTTAGAGTTGGCACCAACCTGAACTATAAAGAGATCAGTTCTTCATCTTTTTCTCATTGCATTCTATTTAGTAGAACATGCTTACCTTGATTTTGTTGAGAAAAAGAAATGAGCTAGTAGAAATATGGTATTTTTAAAAAATGTAACTAATAGAAAATTCACTCCCAAAGACCAAATGTCACAAGCTCATTTCTAATCAAGTATTTTATGTTGATGAGATGTAGATAATGGGTCATACCCAAAAGTGAAAAGGGTACATACTTGCTCCTCTTCTGGAAGCTCCTACTGAGTAAACCATAAATACTGAGGGCCTTGAAGTCAAGTGTCAGTAAAAACAACAACACACAAACCATCAGCACAGTTGCAATAAAACAACGGGTTCAGTTTGTTACAGACAAAACCTTCTCAGTCATTGGTCATTCCAGAAAGACCCTATGATTTCAAACACACACGTGGCTGGGTACCTCCCAATGCTGAAGGAGGCCACTGTTTCCTCCTGTCAAGATGACACACTGAAAGGGCCTTAGAGGCCAGGCCCCAGCCTCGATTTAGCCTAGAACAGAGATGATTGCCTATTCAACAAAGAAGGGAAGGATTAAAGAGCTCTGCGAAGGAAGAATCTCAGGACTACGTACTAGATTTAAGACACAAAAGAAAAGAGAAAAAGAAAAATCAGAGACCCTTCTCCCAGCCAGCTTTCAAACACTGATGACAAAAGAAATACTTACGCTTTTGCAGAAAAGGAAAAAGTGGGAAAGAAGGTTTGATTAGAAAAGGAAAAAGAAATCTGTATAAAGCGGAAAGAATGGGTTTCAGATAAGAGCCAGTAGCACTAGTGAAAGGTCCTCAGATAAACACGACTTCCAGAGAGGGGTCACGACCTTCCCTGTTTGTCCTACTGTAATAACGAGAGCTGCCAGTTCCAAGCACCTACTCACGTGCTCGTCAACACACCATCATCCCACTCATTGTGACAACATCCCTTGCAAGACGGACATTCTCTGCTCCATTTTACAGCAGCAGGCAGGACTGAAGTCTACCTTGCACATCCCAGTTTTCATCTCTGGTACCGAGTACAAGACCTGCAGGTGCCTTTGTTGACTGAGGAATGAGGAAGGGAGACAAACAAGGAAACAGGCTCCAAAAGGAGACGTGTTTTCCCCAGAACCACAAGTCTAGTTAGTACACAGTCCCAAAGCCAAAGGAACCTTGACTGCATCATGACAAATTAGGGGAGACGTGGGAATCACAAGGCAGAGAGTGTGGAGAAAGAGCAGAGCTTTGAGACTGGTGGGGTGTTTGATGGGGAGAAGGGGAGAAAGAGAAGGCAGCAACAGAGACCCTCTAAGTCCCAGGAGACAGTGTGTTGTTGGTAGTTTTTAAACTCTGAAGAAGCTGTTAAATCAACAAAACAAAGGCCTTTGGAGCTGGGGAGAAGGTATGAGAGAAAAGGAAGAATAAAAAAACCTGGGCTATGAATGGAGACAAATAAAGGATTCTGAGAAGATCAAAAGTAAAAAGGGAAGGGCGTGGGGAGGAAAGGTAGGGCCAAGACAATAGCTACCCTATTATCTCAGCAGAAATGCTGCATCAAAGCCAGAGTGGAACTATTCTTTCCTTCAAGGCTCTAAATTGTGAACGTGGAGAGAAAAGAGAAAAATGCATCCCCACCACATTTATTTAATGCTTTTCCATTTGTGCTGCCACAGACAAAGAGAAAACAAGTAAGTAAATGCCAGGCACACAATTTGCACAGACAAGAGTGAAAATAAAATGTTTAACTGAGCTGAAGTGACAGTTACCACATATAAAATAAATTCTTGTACATAAAAGCTAACGCTCTGGTATGAAAATGCCAAAATTCACAACTCTGCTGCCTAAATAACTGAGTTAGCTCGGACCTCATCCTAGCTTTCCCTACACAAGATTTAGCTGTGCCTTAGAGTAGCCTTTGAGTTATTATCACCCTTTCTATAAAACAGTTTTGGAGCCCAACTGTCCAGAGTATATTCCAGAATATGCTTCTGCTTGCTTGCATGCTTGCTTTTTCTTTCTGTTCCTGTCTCTCCAAAACACGCACACCACATTGTGAGCGAGAAGAAAAATAATAGTTAATCCCTTCACAAAACCAAAAGAAAACAAAAGAATAGTTCTGATCATTTGCCTTTTGGATAGCTTTTATATTAAAAAGTAAACCATGTTGGTTCTTGTTTTCCCTCCCCCTAAGAGACTGGTGTGTGGCAAACGAACAAGAGGAGATCCTAGAAGAGGCAGAAGTGCAAGGTTCGGGTGCAAGGTTCTCTTTCTGCCTTCTTCCCTCTGGTCTGCAGTAAGTGTGCCAATCAACCCAGAGGCAGCCCCAGGCCAACTTTGTCTTTCTTTCTCCTGGCATGGAAGCTGCCACGAGGTTTAAACAGATGAAAGCCATTTTTCCACCCACTTCAATTATGTTTGTGACCGCAGCTGAAGTGGACGGATAGGACAGCCCACCTTTTATATCGCTGCCTTCTGAACGTCTGAAAGGCTCTTCCTTGCAGTGAAGGTGGTGAAGGACTACAGGGGGGGCTCTCAGGACAGAGCTCCACACAGAGAAGGGGCATTTTGTTGTGCAGATGTAAACACATTTGGGGAGACGCAATTTCTTGAAAAGGCAGTAACATGGGAGCCTCTCATTTCAACATGCCCCACTGAGAACCACCCTATTTGGAAATGCTGTAAAAGGGGAAAGAGGAAATTCAGCTCAGTGACTTATGCCTTTCTTCCCCCTAAAAGCAAGTCTTCTAAGAAATAATACATTTTTAGCAAAGGAAAGGTTAAAAACAGTACACGAGCCAGGAAAATACATTTAAAAGAAACCCCCCCCACACATAGAGGGAATATGTGTCGTGTGAAATTTAAACTTTCCACAAATAATGGTTTTTATGTTTGCTCTAAAAAGAACCTGAAGTTCAGACTGCTAGAATAACTGTAAGGCCTAAACTAATTAAAATATCCTTTTTTATAAACACAATTTACTTCTTTGGTTTGTTTCACATTTTTTCCTTCTTAGAAAAGAAATCCAGCTAGACACTTGGCTGCTATAGAATGTATTTAGGGTTGTAACAGCCCCTTCATACCAGGGGAATGACATCAGCATTATTTCTCTGTAACCTTCTGTCTAGTGTTCATCCACAGGGCTCATTTACAGATATGCCTGGTATAACATAATATGCTTTCTCAGATTTGCCAAGGAGCTGACTTAGCTAATCTTTTTAACAAATTATGTGTAATAAACTAGGGGCATGGAAAAATATGCAGCTTCTGGTCGTGCCCATTTTGGGGATAAGAGGTTTAAAATCAATAGCAAACACTCAATATAAAAACTAAATGAACATAAATAAATATTTCTAGATTTAAAAAAATGATTCAATAATAAGCTGGCTATCCAGTTAATGCCTACAAATGCTGAAGGGAATGAATGGGGATGAAGAAAGATAGGTTAAAAATGCTAATTGAATTGCCTTTCCAATCAGAAAACTAAATCAGCTATCTTCATTTTTGAATATTACTTATGCTGGGGAAAAATGGAAAACAAACGTAGGAATTCCTACTGAGGAACCTTCATTAGTGATTATTATCCACATTTAATGCTGTTAATGTATTAAAAATGTCTAAAATCACAGGGAATAAATTTGCAAAATAGAAGGACAATGCAGTTATTCCCAAAGACACCTATTCCAGAAATATCTTCACATGCCAATCATCCTGATGCTAAAAATGCAAAGGCAAACATCCCCAGTCATTTAGCTAGTTAAGTGGTTACTGTATTTGAAATTCTGAAAGATAGCCAAGGGAATATCACACTCTCAACACTAAAAAAAACCAAACACAGCAGGCAGGTGAACCTATGTTGTGGGAAGTTGCTGTCCAGTCTAAGAAAATATTTTCAAGGGTAACCTGGGTTCTGAACAGATTCTGGAACCTCAAAGAAAGGAGAAATGAATTCCTTTTGCAGGTGGTGTGCATGGCTGGACAGGAAGGACGGCTAGAAAATGTAAATGGGCTAAGGGAAGCTGATTTCCTCGGAGCTTTTGCTGCTATTTCTGGAATTCAGTAGAAAGAATGCTTTTCTTTCCTGGCCTAAATCTGAGCAAAGTCCAACCGGTGAACTTCACATCAACCTACCTCGAGGCAACATGGGTCTCTTCAGACAAAAGCTGTATGACACATTAGGTAATAAAAGGGACAAAGAGCAGAGCTGGTCTGGGTCTTTCATGAAAAGAGAAAGCACCAGATGTGATACCCTTGTTGACTCCCAGGTCAACTCAGTTTATCTCTTAGCCACCTTCTGGGATGTCAGGTAAATTGGGTTCTACCTGAAATACTAGGATATTCTATATTCATTTCTTTCAAAAGCTCTACGAACAATTCTTATGTTTACCTCACAAGGCAAAAATCATATATATGAATGGAACTAGACAAAAGCAACTAGTATTTTTAAGGACATCAAATTAAACAGGGATGAAAAGTCCACGAAAGTGGATGAAGTATTAGTTAGATATGCTTGCCTGGCCAATGTGACTCCAGCACCAGTCCTTCCCTTCCTTCTGCATGTTTGAACCCTGGCACTGGCCAGCTGAGCCCAAACCCGTGCCAGATATATATAGCTCTCTTATTTTGGGGGAAGGCTCAACTCCATGATTACCCAGCAAAAGCTGGACCCTCCCTGGGTGTGTAACAGGAAGGCGATCGCTTAAACACAGGATAGAACAACTTACAAAGGTAATTAAAGTTTATACACTACTTTCTGCACTGGCATCTATAAACATTTCCGCAAAATGTTTTTTAATTAAGCCTTGGTGTGTTGCATGAAAACTTTTCAAGTAGCATTATTTAATACTTTGCAAGGCTGTGTCAACTGACAGGCAGAATCCAGAGGGCGCAATTTTGTAACATGTGAAATCTGAAAGAGAATTTTAATACTTATACCATAGATACGGCAAGTTCTGAACAGTTTTTACACTCACATTTTCTTAACTGATGGCTCATATGACTAAATTATATGCATTTGCAGATGATGACAGACAGTAAATCTATGGTGATGGAATCCAGCGAAGTTCATCAGCTGACCACAGGATCAAATCCAGCGATCCAAAGGTCTAGGGCTCTAAAGAACTCGCCAGCATTTTGGCATATGGAAAAGTCATTGCTATCCACGATCCAACCTGCCTCACCCAGGAAATCAGGAAAGGCTACCCATGTCGGCACACACTCAAATGTATATGGCTGCCAGGCACGGAATGTCAGTGAGTAAAAGGAGGTAGACGTATCGGGCAACAGGGAAGGACTGTAGAAAACTGGAAAAGCTCTCACCCTGTCTAAGGGGCAGCTGCTAAGTATTCAATCATTTATTGCCAGGAAGGATCATGGGTCTAAGGTTGACAGATACTGCTATTTTTCCAGAGAATTTGGTGAAATGAAAAGTTTATCAAGAAATTACCTGACTTGTATTCTTTCATCTACAGAAAAGTGAAGGAGTGCTACGAACACCCATATGCCCTTCATCTAGACCGACCCACCGTCAGCATTTCACTACACTTGCATGCTTACATTTCATCCGCACACATACAAACATATCCAAAAGGAAGTCGTTGATCTTATGACACTTCACTCCCAAAACTTCAGTATGTCCTTCCTAAGAACAAGGACCTTCTCGTACATAATCACAATCACATCACGACCCAGAGATCTGACACTGATAGAATAAAATCTAATCTATAGTCCTCATTCAAATTCCCCCAATTGTTCTAATAATGGTCTTAATGTTCCCATTGCCCCCAATCCAGGGCCCAGTTAAGGAACACATGTTACATTAGTTACTGCAACATGTCATTAATCTCCTTTAATCTAGAACAGAAATCCCTTGTATGTGTCACCTTCCTCAGGCTGATATTTTTGAAGTGTCTAGATCACTTTTCTTATACCACATACCACTATCTGTATTGTGTTACCTATTTCCTCATAATTAAATTCAGGCTAAAAATTTTCAACAAGAATTCTCTATAGCATTTTGATGTAATCCCTCAGTTACAGTGTTGCTTAGCATATTTCTCTGCCCTCAAAGCACCTTCTCCCCTCTTTCACCTCATACTTAGAGTAAACACCAATGGTCTTTGCCAGAAGATAATGTATCAATAGTTAGTTGCAGGGGGGAGATGTTCCTAATTCTATCATTCCTGCTATATACATCACTTCCCTCTCCCACTCTGTCTACTAACTCATGGATTCTATCTTTTTAAATTCAATAAAATTTGTAATACCCTGGGACCATCATTCTTTTGGATGCTAAAATTGTCCCAAATGTGGCCAGTGGGAAGCCCTTTAAGCTGTTTTCTGCATCTCTTGGTCCACTCTATTCACACTTCTGTTTTTAACACCTGGTAAAAATTCTGGTAAGATCACTTGGCCCACAATGAGAAAATGTGCAGACCACACATGAGAGATTTTAGTAGCATCAAGTAGAATTTAGCCAAAATTACTCAAAGATTCTCCCCTATTTAAATAGGACTAGAAGGAAAAAAAATCTCAGTATGTCTGGTTCCTCTATCTTTCAGAAATTAAAGTTAAAACAAAGCCAATAAACCAAGAGCCATCTTATGTGACACTTTAACATATAGCAAACTTGAACTCTATAAACTTAAAAATGAACCATGCTAAACTTTAAGCAGAAAAACATAGAATGTATTTGGCTCTTCTTGGATTGTGCAATTTCTGCTCTCAATTTAATCTGGCCATGTTTCATTTCTTATTTCTCCTAATCAACATTTCCCTTTAAAAAACAGATAATCAAAAGAGACAGCACCATCTGCTCCAATCCAAAAAAGAAAACGGACTGTGTGCTAAATGCATCAAACTGAAAAATAAACTAAAATGAAACGTTAGATTGGGCCACCAAGCAGGGAATGTCTAAATGGAGGACACTATCAAAGAGAGATTTTTCTCCAGAATTAATTGTCTGAGGACCAGATAGCCCACAAATCCAAGGTCAATGTGAAAGAAGTCATGAGTTGTTTTCAAGCAAGTTACTCTATTCCAAAATCATAGTCACTGATCCTGCTGTCTCATTCTGAGACTTTTATAAAATTAAACTATCTGGAATTCAAATTATTCAGTTTTCTATATAAAATAAAGGACTCTTTTGAGCTACACAGTTGATATCTACATTGTGTAAATGGGCTGCCTTTGTTGTTCAAAACATGAAAGTCAAGAGGCCTGAATAATGTCTTTTGCATGTATATTGAAAAGTGTGGTTAAAAGGTCTGAAAACTGGAATATTACACTTGTCCCCCAAACCTGCTATATAAATGGCACCAGTCATTCCAGAGCCTGCAGGTGACAAGTAATTCTCAGTTGGTACCCATCAGCTCACTAGTGAAGTATACAACCCCCAGACCACAGTGAGCTCATCAGGCCTGGGTGGGACCCATAAGCAAAACCAGCCATTTGGATCAAGGACCAAGCTGGACAAGAAATAAAAATGCACAAGAGGAAAATACAAAAGATAAGATAGCAAAGAAAAAAACAGAACAGATGTCCCTACCCTAAAGTTGGGGTAGGCAGGGATGGACAGGTACATAAAAAAAATGAAACTAGACCACCAACTTACACCATGCACCAGAATAAATGAGAGATGGATAAAAGATTTAAATATAAGTCGTGACATCATAAAAGCCCTAGAGGAGAACGTAAACAGGAGAATTTCAAACAACCCCACACAACAATATTTTCACTGATATGTCCCCTAGAGTAAGGGATATAAAGAATAACAAATGGGAATGCATCAAACTATAAAGCTTCTGCATGGCTAAAGAAAACATCAGCAAAATAACAAGGGAACCAACTGTATGGGAAAATATATTTGCCAATGATATCTTGGACAAGGGTTTGATCTTCAAAATATATAAAGCACTCACAGGACTCCACACCAAGAAGACAAACAATCCAATTAAAAAATGGGCAAAGGACCTGAACACACACTTGTCCAAGGGAGACATACTGATGGCCCATAGGCATATAAAAGGATGCTCAACATCAGTAGCCATCAGAGATGCAAATTAAAACCACAATGAGATACCACTTCACATTGGTCAGAATGGCCACCATTAACAAACCAACAAACAAGTGCTGGTGAGGTTGTGGAGAAAAGGGAACCCTAGGGCACTGTTGGTAGGAATGCAGACTGATGCAGCTGCTGTGGAAAATAGTATGGAATTTTGTCAAAAAACTAAAAATGTTACTGCCTTTTGACCCAGCAATTCCAATGCTGGATTATACCCTAAGAATCCTGAAACATCAATTCAGAAGAATCTATGCACCTCAATGTTCATAGCAGCATTATTTACAATAGCCAAGTGCTGGAAAGAGCCTAAGTGCCCATCAGTAAATGAATGGATCAAAAAACTGTGATACATTTACACAATGGAATACTACACAGCAGAAAGAAAGGAACTCCTACCCTTCACGATAGCATGCACAGAACTGGAGAGCATTATGCTAAGTGAAATAAGCCAGGCGGTGAGAGAGAAATACCATATGATCTCACCTGTAAGTGGAACCTAATCAACCAAACAAACGAATGAGCAAAAAAAGAACCAGAGACATGGAAATAAAGAACTGACAGGGACCAGTGCAGGGGTGGTGGAGATAACGGGAGAACGGGGAACATGTACAGAGGACCCGTGGACAAGGACAATGGGAGGGGAATTGTCTTTGGGAGTGCGGGTTAGACGGGGTAAGGGAGAGCAATGGGGGGAAACAGGGACAACTGTAACTGAACAACAATAAAATATATATATCTTTTTATATTAAAAAATGATTCAAAATACAGCTCTCACAATTACATTAAAATTTACAATTTCTCATCTAGGCAAATGACTCTAAAATAATTTCCTGGAGATTATAATGATAAAATTTCTACTATAAAACACCAAAATGTAAAAGGTTAATTTGTGACAGACAAACTTTAAGTGACCCAAGAGTGAAATGACTGTACAGAATATACACGAGTCTATCCCTCCCTCTTGGTCTGGCTGACTCTTCTCACCCTTGATGCCTCTGCTGAGAGACGGATTCTCCCCTAACATCCTATCCTTCCCTCCACGTGTAAGTATATATCCCACTGCATGTTCCTGTTCAAAATGATAAAGGTAAGCTTTATTAGCACGGGAATCACGTCCGTGCTGGGCGTCACTGATTCCCTAGTGCCTAGTTCAGTGCCCCTCACACGGGAACATTTATTGAGTGTATGAGTCAATACATGCGCAGAGAAACATTACCCACAAAAGCACGTACTATGCTTTTAGCCTCTAAGTATTTAGAACAAGCATGCGATAGATCTTCTGGTAGAGAGAGTTCCACAGGAAGGTACCTTGATAGATCACAATTTTATGTTAAAAACACATTCTAACAAAACTGTCCAAAATCTGTATATCTGTATTTCTGCACAGGAAACTCTGTAGTATGCACCTACAAATAAATTCATAAGAACCCTAAATTTGGTGTGGATCAGAAATATTTCTACAGCTAAAACTAACAGCTGGCCTGGGTAAAAACCTCAATAATGCCATCACAATTGCTGTGAAGATAAAAATGCAGTTTATGCACATTACTAATTAGGCAACTGAAAATTCTTGGATCTCACACTGGACGGTACCCTGGAGAAGAATGGAGCATTTTATCTACTAGTGGTAACTTTTTAATCTGCCACACACTAATCTTATTTCAGAAAATCAAATCAGAATGCACAAAGTTGTTATTAGAGGCTAAAATGTCTTAGGTTTATTTAGCCAACTTCGGTGTTTTCCAGTTCCACAATAGTTTTTTTGTGTGCACAAATTGTGCGTCTCTAAAGAACCATTTGAGATGACTCTATTATGCCATTAATTACTCAGACTAATAGAAAAGTTTGAACTGCAAAAGTATTTGCAAGTCTCCCTTTTTGCAGTCTTAATGCATGCTTCCAACTGCCCTGACTACCCTTTTTGCTTTCTGCTTAGGAGTATGTGACCATCTGGTTGCCATTCTTCCCATAATTAACAGCCCTCCAGTCGCAATCCCAGTGAACGAAAAGCTCAGCATTTTCCATTGAGGGGTCTCATTCTTTGCATTGCTCTCTCAGGCCCACAAAGCCCTACTTGGCTCCACTGTGGCCTCTGCCTCTGGCTCACCACCTGTAGCAAGCATCTAGCCGAGTTGGACACTTCTGAGCACACTGCCATTTGCTCACACTTTAACTCCCAAGCAAGTCTACTGACCCTTGAACAAAAGGTTAATTTAGATTGTTTAATCTTGTTGGCAATAAGCAATTTAACTCATCCATTCCTGCTAACACCTTCCCAATAAACTCCCAAACACCCCTCCCACAACTAACAGTCAAGGAATAAAAATAAAAGGTGTCTCTTAGATAGGAACCAGAATGGTATGTACACAACAATTTCTTCTTATTCCTACAGAGTAAATATGTTATCTTTTCACTTGCAAATTCACCATAAGGAATGAAAACACAGGTGAACCTTAACTTTTAGGTTTTAAAGAAAAAAGTGTGATTTTTTCCTATTAATGTGTCCACTGTAATAAAATTGTATTAAATTATTTTACATAACCAGAGCAATTCAAAGAATTATAAACTACAGTATAATCATATAACTTTTAATTTCCATATGTCTCTGTAATTCATTGTTATCCGCTAAATTGTGTTCCTCTAAAAATCCATGTATTGAGTGAAGTCCTAACTCCCAGCACCTCAGCATGGGACTGTCTCTGAGATAGTGTCTTTTCAGAGGTAATTAAGTTAAAATAAGGTCACCTGAGTGGGACCAAAGGCAATACGACTAATGTACAGTCATAACTGGGTACTCGTCAGCTTCAGAACCCGTCAAACCCTGTTCTCGTTGCATTTTGACTAGAAAAAAATGTTTCAGCACTCGGCGCTTGCTCACAACTTGTCTCACTTGCTAGAACTTGTATGAGTTACGACGCTGCCTGACAAAAGAATATCCTTCATTGTTCACTACTCGTTGGCTTTGGCCTTGTAATGAGTTTCAGAATGAATTAATGCCATGGACCAAATTACCATCGTATTTTTTAAAAGGAGAAAATCTGGACACAAACACACATAGAGGGAAGGAGATGTGAAGACACAGAGACAAGGCCCCCATCTACAAGGCAGGGAGAGAGGCCTGGAGCAGATCTTTGCTCACAGCCCTCACAAGGAACCAAACGTGCAGACAGTCTGGTCTTGGACTTCCAGTCTCCAGATCTGTGCGCCTACAGATATCTATTGAAGCCAACCCATTTGTGGTGCTTTGTTATGGCAGCCCTAGTAATCTAATACACGTATCATTCACATGCAAATATATATTTGGTATTATTTTTCCCATTTACCAGATACAGATCCTACCAAGTAGAGATTTTAAGAATTTGGTCAGCGTCACGCAGGCAAATCTAGAAGAACCCACTATAAACCCTAGGCCTTCTGATTCTCAGTCTATCTCTATGTTTTCGTAGAGGACTTTTAAAACATCCTCTCATCCTGTCATCTCCCATATCCCAGGGGAACAAGGGAATGCTGGGGAGGACAATTTTACTTATGCAAGATAAACAAATCTACCAGCATGAAGGGATAGCTAGACCACTTGGTTCAGTACAAAATAATTACACTGGAAGTTAAAATGTGTTTATGCTACTGATTCCATGTGAGGTCATATCCAATTACAGAAGGCCAATTTAGAAGTCCAAAAAGAAGCTACTGAAAATCATTTGGAAAGCTGATCAAAAAAAGACCATTTCCTATAATAATGCTACTGACGGTTTTGTGCCAATGCATCAGTAACACAGTATTCACCCTCTTCCCTCACCCCACATATATCGATATTTTGAGGCTAGAACACAATTATGCAGTAATTGCTTCCAAAACACATTATAACATTTTTGCAGCTGACCATGGCTTTAGAGAAGAAGTACATACTGGCTCCAAAGGAACAGGAACTACGGTGGGCCATGAACTACAGCTGTTTGCTGTGTGGCACCACCTGACTCATCTGCACGCTGTTTTCTTCCATGTCAGCTAGTACAGACTGTATCCACACTACTCAACTTATTTATGGCTCCAGCTGTTTTTCCACACTTTCGGACACTCGGCATTAGCTGAAAGAACAGCAGTCATTTCTCTAATATCTTTCAGTAGGCATAAAGAAGTCTGGGTAAGCTAAAATGCCTAGTGGACACTAATTCTGTTTTTCAAGTTAACAACCACTAAGGTATAAATTAGTATGTTTGTATTAGTAAAGCTCCAAATTTGACATTTTGTTACAGCCACAGAGCAAAAGTCTCACAAATGTTTTGTTTTGCAGGAGAAACACCAAATTGCCAAACAAAGAGTGTGGCCCTGGCCTGTGCTTCTAGGGAGGCTAACAGTTGCTCTGCACACATATATGGCTCGAACATTATTCTAGTAAGCCAGGAAAACACAGAACATTGGGCAGGAAGGGAGAGTGTCTACAATTAGAGAGCAGAGCAGCTGCTGGTCTAGGTGACTTGTCTGATGCATACAGAATGGACAAATAGAAAAAGAGCCAAGGCAACGGATTCGAGGGTTTCTTTACGTAGCAAACAGTTGAACTGTTAGTTGTAATTATTGTGAGGTACTTTTTGTCTTGATGTAATTACATTACATCAATAGTATTGTTGTGAACTAGTCTTCATTTCCACATTTTGAGTAAAATATAAGTCTTATTCTCTTCTCCCCACCTACTAAGCTTCTTTCAAGTACATTATTAAATAGTGGTTACTAAAATGCAATTGAGTAAGGAACTGCATGACCAAAATTTAAATGACGTCACCTAAGTGAGTGACCACTCATCAGGTACAAGAATTAAAGTATCATATTTGACCAGGGTTATATATGTTCCAGCAGGGTGAAGTGAAATCAACTAGAGAAAAAGGAAATGGGCTTTGTGCAGACTCGGGTTTACAGCTAGCTACCTAAAGATGGTGAAATTATAAGCATTCCATCTGCTCACCAGCTGTGGTCCCTAATCCTCTTTAATAACTTCAGCCTGCACGACTCCATGAGAATCCAGGCGTCTTCCAAATTTCACTTTATATCAGGTGCCAGGATTGATTTTTAGACACCAGTCTGCAGCATCGAGCAGCATCAAGTTGATTTCGCTGGCAGGTGCTAATTTTCAGAAGAGTGAAAGGAAGTGCGAAGAGAGACTAAGAATGGGGAAGAAAGAAATTAAGAAGGATCCAAGATCATCCCATTGAGGTTTTAGGCTTCTATGCTGTCCGGCAAAGCCCAAATGCTCAAATAAAGAATATGAGCCTGAAATGTAAAATTGAAGTTTCCCTAAAACTTATAAAAGGCAACATCTAAAAAAATTATGCCCCGTTGTATCTACAACGAGGCTATGAATTCTGTAGCAGTCGCTGCTTTTCCCCACTGCAAGCCGTAGCCTCTGCCTTTCGGTTGCCAAATAGAGACGAGGTCCTGCCACTGGGAGTGCTCCCTGTTGTCACAGAGCTCAGCTGCTTCTTCCTCACGGTTTTGCAGCGCTTCCTAGCCAGGCTCCACACAGGTGTCATCATAGCTCAAGTCAAGAACAGAAAGGGTGTTTTACTAGAGAAAACAGCCAAATTTTACTCAAGATACAAGCAAGACTCATGGGACTATGTTTTATCACTTCTACACGCTGAGGTGCCTTTCCATCCTTCCCCCCCAGAGAGTGCCTGTAGAGCGGAAGAAGAGGACCAATTCCTTTCGGGGTTCTGAGCTTGGTGACAACCTGGCTTCTAGGCAAACACAAGCTTGTCATATCTCTTGTATGACACGTTTATAATACCTTTAGTTCACACTGCTGAAATCTTTTGAGAAAAAGCTGGAATTACAGATCTGTGCTTAAACCCAGTGGCGATCTGGACCCAAGTGACAATGTCATAAGGGCTAGACTTTGCTTCCTATTCACATGTCTTCTACCAAAACAGGCTTATTTCCTGGGCTACAGGTCAGAGGCTTCCTTTTCTAGAATGCTTATTAGAGGGCTCTAATTGACATTGACATTGTGAAACCAGGGTGGACTCCACCTTGTCCATGTACTATCTGGTAGAGAAAACTTTCATATGTGTATGGAGTCTCCAGTAATAATTCTCAAAGTAGAACCTGTTGTTCTGTCTCTCGTTTTATTAACATTTGGAAGATGATGAATCCCATTCTTATTTCTGGCACAGACTTGAGGTTTCCTTAAGAGCTCCCTCCTAAGAACACAGTGACCAGTAGAGGCGGCCCTGGGTGGGAGAGCCAAGTGGGAACAAGTGAGCAAACAGTCCCCAGCACTAGTACAAAGTGGCCAGAAAGGTTCCACGACGTGTCCCTGCAATCAGAAAAGTGTACTTTCATCTCCTCTTTCAACATAACAAGAACATATAAAACCATTCTGATTGCCAAAGATGCTGAGTAATACAAAAGTTATACCATTTTTTAAAGATGATTTAATAAAAGTGCTAAGAGAATCAGACTATTAAGAGCTGTTGTCCAAAAAACATCCCCACACTATGGGAGAAACCAATAATGTAAAACAAGAGGTCGAATCAGTTTCCATATTAAAACTGTGTTTTAATATTCCAAAATGTTTTCATTGCCATGCAGTGAAGAGTACCTGAGTGAGGTTCCTATGAATTCCTATGAATCACAGGAAACAGTGTAAACTGGACAGGAGAAAATAGAAAGTGCAGGTTCCAAGGAAGGGTGAGAGCTAACAGTAGCAGAAAGAATCATGGGTTGCCAAGAGTGATTTTGCACCCACCGAAAAAGGCTAATTCTCCCAAACAAAAATGGTGCAGAGGGAGCAGCGACAACAGTTTATTACTTTCATTTGGCAGAAAGGAAATATAAGACTTCATTTATAGGGAAAGAGCGTCACCTGTGGGGATGAAACAGGCTTAGCATAAAATTCTTACCTGCCTGTTCAGTTCCTCCAAAAACCATTTCGCACTACATGCCGTGCCATTCTGGCACACACAAACCACATAATGAACTATCTGGTAACGCTTTCCAACTGTAATTGGAATTTTGTATTTTAAGCCAAGCCTTATAAAATGAAAAATTTTAAGTAAAAAACAAAATTCAGCATTTCTTATCTATAAAAGATATTTGGAAGTCCCTTTGAATGAGCTCTGAACTTGAACTTCTGACGCCAATCTGTTTCCTATACATTCAAGGGGTGAACTCTGGTGGGAGAATATAGACAATATACACATACATGAAACCAACATTATGAGGTCAGCAAGTGGTGGGTGCCGTGATGACTATTTTTTCAAGGATAATGGAATGGAATAGTCAGGGAAGGCCTTTCTGACTCTGAAGCATTGGGGCTGCTCCAGGAAGGAAGAGCAGCAAGAGAACTTGCAAGGCTCAGGAAACAGCAAGAGCAAAGGCCCTGGGGCAGGCAGGGCCCAGCAGGTTACAGGACTGGACAGAAAGCCCTGTGCCTACAGCCCAGGGAGCAGGAGCGGGCTGGAAGGAGCTGAGGCGGCACAGCAGTCAGTGGACGCAGAACGGTGAAAGAGGTGTGAAGAGTCTGTACTTTATGCCACATTCAGAAGGAAAACACAGGGGTTTTAATAAGATCCTCTGGCCACTGTGTGAAAAATGAATAGTAAGGAAACCAAAGTTAAAGCAGAAAGACCAACTCAGTGAATAAAAGCTCTATGCAGGTGTACATGCACACAGATTTAAAAACCGACACCATATAAGGAAAACCTATGGACCTTCTCCATTTTGCTGTAAACCTAAAACTGCTCTATAATATTTAAGACTTCAAAAAATAACCACTACGATAATACTGGAAATTTAGGGGAAAAGTCACATTTGATGAAACGTATTTTAGATACATAGAAACCTACTACTCGTTTCGCAGTAATCAATGTGATTTTCTAGACCCATAGAAAAGCAAGGTTTTGTGGCATACTTGCTCTATAATCTGAAGAATCCAAAAGAGGAAGTTTTAAATCATGATGTGCATGCTTCATCGTAGTCTGAAGTCATCCTTGTTTTGAATGTTGCTGATCAGAGATATACTGTAGCATAGCCTGTAACATTATTCTAGACAGCAAGTAATACCAAAAGCAGTAAGTCATATTCTCTACATTTAAGATTTCAACATATTTCCATGAATGTGGTGGCTCACAAAGAAAGCCAAATTCTACTAAGTGGAAAACGTATTTCAGTCTCCAGAGCTGTCCTCAAATAGTGAAACAATTTACCAGACATACTTAAATGGTTTTTCCCAAACTCCTTTATCCTGCTCATTTAAATTGGTTCCAAAGGAACTGGCAGGGCACAGTATATGCTGTAAGTGATTGATACTCTTATGGAAAAAACATGTAAGAAGCTAAAACTAAAGGCTTATAACTATGCACAAAGTTAAAGGGCCCACATAGACAGATTTCATGTTTTAAATTCATTGAAAGTAAGATTAGAGAAAGTATTCTAGAGAGGAGACATGGCGTCATCCCCTCCAGTTCTCTTCCCCTTAGTAGGTCCCAGCAATACCACTAACCTAGCACATCTGATACAGCTGGAACCTGGCTACAGGGAAGACTCGTGTTCCTGGACCGGAACTTCACCCTCCATTTCTTGATTTCCCACTTACTGTCACGGCACCTGTACCTGCTGCCTTCTGTCATGTGTAATCTGGTATGACCTCGGTTCATACTGTGAAACCCAGCTGTGTTCTCATGTTGGTCAAAACTTTTTTCCTATCATATTCTTATTTCTTCACGTACCCCAACTTTATTACTCTCAACCTCTTGTTTTAGGACTCCTTATAACAGCAGTCCAAGGAAACTTTTGAAGCCCAGAGCAGGTACAGTTTTGACTACTTTGTTCATCCAAGCAATGATTTGCTGAACTTTAAGCTATAAAGTTATACATGCTTAACTTTGATACACACACACACACACACACACACACACAAACACGCACACACAAATCTCCTACCAATTTCACAGACTCATAGAATTCTGGAAGAGGACAGAATCTTAAATGATTTCAAATACTGGGTTGCCCAAAAAGTCCATTTAGTTTTTCCCACTAAATAAAAGACACATTTTTCATGTTCACCAATAACTTTACTGATTTGGGCATTTTGAATATGTCGGTTCTTCCCCACTATTGGCTTCTACTGGGTAGAGGCCAGGGGTGCTGCTAAACATCTTCCAATGCATGGGATTGTCCCACAGCAAAGAATTATTTGGCCAAAATGTCAACAATACCAAGAAACTTCAGAAACCATTTTTGACACACTCAGTCACAGCACCTTCTCCATACACTGCACAAATCTTTGGGTTGTTGTATTTTGGTGGTGTTTTTACCTTCCTTGAAATAATAAAGCGTAACATGCCAAAACTGTTGCATATTTTCTTCCATCTTCAATATTAAAATGTTGCACAAAAATTCACCAGTTTTGATAAGTTATTTTTAAAATGCACACTAATATGACAGGTGTCACAATACAACCTAACAAAATTGATTTGAATGAAGTTAAAGACAATTAAGCACTGCTAGAGCCATCGTATGGGAAAAAAAACTAAAGGAACTTTTTGGCCAACTCAATACTATCACATACGTAGTTAAAATCTTCTGTCTTTCTATTTCAGGCAAAACACCCACACAAGAGTAAAAAATGAAATCTTTAAGACACAATTTCATTACACTGGGCAATAATTATTAAAAGCACAGCAAGACAAATAACAGGGCTTTAGAATTTATCACCTTCGTGATACCTTGGGGTCCATTTCCAAAATTAAACCAATTATTAGACCCCGCCTAGATAACAGCTGTCCAGGAAAGGATGTATGTACAGTAGGATTAGCCATCCAGGCAATGGCTAACAAGCATCAGTTTTCTTATGGAATTTTCTTGGAGTAACTCTATAATAGCTATTAATTATTATGGAATCACTATATTCATTAAGATTTTCAAAGCTGGGGGGGTGGACTGGGATGGGAGTAAAAGACAGAAAACTACTTGAACAACAATTAAAATAAAATTAAAAAAAAGATTTTGAAAGCTTTGTGAGTTTTATCTCATGCTAGGTAAAAACTATGTTAGTTTCCTCTCTGAAATTAATCTATGTTCCAAATTAAGAGAGGTTCCTTTCACTTCTTTTTGGGAAATGCCATTAACTCCACCATTCTTATCTTTAAAGGAATCTATAGATCCTGTCATTTAGCTTCCATGAAACATGTCCTAAAAATACATATCCTCCATTGTACATGTATATACACATACAAGTCCACAAGTCAGCTCACTCCTATTTCCACAGTTACAGTGATCAATTGTTACAGGATTCAACTGACTTGCCTCAATTAGCTTAATTTACGGTGTGGAGATTTCCCTGATGCATCTGCTACCATCAAGAGAGGAGGTGGCTCGGCTAAATGATTCCTGACCTGCATGACTAGTAGAGACAGGCGCTTGGTGCTGCTCTTGTATGTCTATATTGACAGAAAAGCCTGTGGTGGATGCTAAGCAGAGTCAGGTGATACAGCAATCAGACCTAAACACTGTGGAGGACAGTGGGCTGGCTCTGGCCAGGTTTCTAGTTGGGGGACACTAGAAGTAGTCTGCAGTAGGCTGAAAATGGCCCCCAATCCCTGGAACCTGTGAGTGTCATCTAACATGGCAAAGTACTGGGATTAAGAATGCTGAGCTGGGAAAATTATCCAGGGTCATCTGACTGTGTCTTACATGAAATCACATGTATGCTCATAAGAAGGTACCATAGATTTGACATATACGGAAGAAGAAGCTATGTGAAGATGGAGCAGAGAGAGATTTGAAGATACTGGTTTTGAAAATGAGATTAATGCAGCCACGAGCAAAGGCTGGAAAAGAACAGATTCTTCCCTAGAGCTTCTGCGGGGAGCCTGACCACGCCAACCCCTTGACTTCAGCCCAGAGACACTGATTTTGGAATTTTGACCTCCAAAATTATATTCTCCAGATTCTGTCCAGAACTATTTAAACAACTTTCTGCTGTTTAAATCACTGACTTTGTGGTAATTTGTTAGTTGGAAACTAACACCCAGCCTGTCAGAGGTGTGCTCTACTGTGCAGTAATTTCAGTGTGAACAGAGACAGCAAGGAAAATCAAGCCAAATCAAATGATCTGAGTTCCTCATATGTGTGTCAGGACTGTGTTAGAATTTATCATAAACTTTTCTAATCCACTCTGTAGTAATACAGAACTGACATTTGCTGTTGAATTTTTGGGGTCTGACGGTGACTAGGTCACTATATTGTATTATCCCAAATTTAGCACGGGGATAATAAAGATTGAGATTATGGACATTTACCCCTGCTCAAACACAGTTTCCTAGTCTCAGAGGTTAATGCCAATCTTTTTCTTTTGATGTCCTGTTCTCCCCATCCTGTGCATTAAAATGGCTCAAAAATGCTGAGGGAACATCTGCTCAAAATAGTGTAGGAGAAAGACCAATAATATACTTTCCAATAGGCCAGACGGGAGCTCCTTCTTTTGGTAGCCAATACTTTGTATAGTGTCCATAAATCTAGGCCTGAAAACATCCCCTGGAGACTTATGAAATTGGATAAAACTGAAAAATTACACAACAAGTTTTCACAAAATATACAATTTTCAAATACCTCAAATTTCTCTTGGAAAAAAAAGTAATTTTCCAGGAAGAAAACCCGCCAACTAAATAAAGTATAATTAACATAATTGTCACCTATGATTACCACTTGTCTAGGAATGGCTTATTTTCCATTTTGGTGTCTCTTCACCAGCATTAATCAATATAAATATTGACCCTAGCCACCACTTCAAGTAAACAGCCTGGGCACTGCCACTTTATTCCATTTTATCTCATGGTAACTTTATAAAATCCAGTATATCCCCCCTTTAACACATAACTACCTGGTCCTCTGCCCCCCAAAATACCACTTTTGATTTGCTGCCTGCAGTGGGTGAATCATCTGCGTTCCCTGGTGTTCAGTCTTCTCTTACTCTTTCTTGACATTGAGAAAGAGGAAAAACTTAACTCTGCCAGCAGCAAATAAATGAATGAATGAACAAATAAAAAAGTTCTGGATTTTAAAAGTCCATTTGTAGTACTCGCAATGATAAAAATGGCAGGTGATGGATGCCAAGTTATATAGGGTGGGGAAGAAAAAGAGAAATCACAGAATTAAAAAAAAAAAGCAAGGGACAAAGAAAAGTATACAGTGTACAGTAGAGAAGAAGGAGAATGAGTGAGAATTTATAAAATATCCCACAGACTATCAAGTTCAGAAAACTGAAGCTCTGAAAGCTGAAGTTCAGAGGCCAATGTATAAAAGATTATTCCTGTGTTTCCCATTCCTACTGTGGGTAGCATGGCCACAGAATGGTAACCAACTGACCCTGAAATTACTTAAAAGAAATGATGGAGAAAACAGGGGTGTATGCACTGCAGAATCAGGCAAATCGGAAGGAAATCTTATAATGTATGTATCTATACTTCCTAAAAGATAGACTTTCCGTTATAAAATACTAATGCAGTAGGGACTTATCAGGCTTAATAAAGACAGTTTTGCACTCAAGAATGACAATCTACATGGTGCCAAGTCCACTAAATCCAGAGAGTAAAATCTATGGATAATAATAGTTCATAAACATGGAAACTTTAAATAACATCAAAATATAGTTCAAATTTAAAACTGCCTATAATTGAATTCAAGCCATCCTCTCACAGATGACGGGGTGAGTAGTAAATAATATTAATGGCATCAGTGTGTTTAAAAGAGTAAAAAAAAAACCCCAAAACCCCTGAGAGCTAAAGAGTTATGGCACCAATAACCATTTTTCACTTGGGTAACACATGATTTTTAAGCAGTTTTCAAGAGATGCTGATATCTTATGGAGTTCCTTGAACCCTTGAAACTACATTCCACATACAGATAAATCTTCCTGAAAGACTAAATATTATTTTTTAATGTGCTTGGCAAAATACTGAAATAGTTTTGAGGAACTTAGTGAACTTAAAATATGGCAGTTTCTTCACTGCTCTTCATTTTAAGGATCTCACTGTTCCATATAATAATTTCAGTCTTTTCAAATACTAGCGAAAAAGAGGCCAATGTAAGTTTGCCATGTGAGTTAAGAGTAGCAGTAATAAATTCATTTATAAATTTTTTTTAAAATTATTGGTAGGCCTAGTTTTTTCTCTCACTTCCTCACTTGCTTCGATCAGATAGTTCTAATAAGAAAACAAAGCAAGGCTTGGGCTTATAATAAAAATGCTATCAATACTCCTTTCACAGTTAAAATGAACTTCCTTCTCTTCAGAAAGGACTGACTGCATTTTAAAGTGGCCTTGGTTTGAGAGAGGACTGATAACCATAGTATCTTCAGTTAAAGCAGGCTGCTTTTAACACAGACACACCGACCCCAAGGGTAAAGGCAAACCCCTTTTCTTGTTCTTAATTTTTTTAAACTATAAAACAAAGGAAAATTTCTAAATTTCCAACTTTTAACTATTATCAAAACTCTAAAACATCTCTTTAACAATACAGATCGCTACCCAAAACCCAATACTTCAATAGTGTGAGCTGCTACCGCCTTGCAATATTGGGTGCTACCCCCTTCACAAGATTGCGTTTTTAATTCGCTTATCAAATCAATGTACATTGCAGTGCTGGGAAAGCCCAAATAGGAAGAGTAAGGAGTTCACTCATAGGGAGATTTGCTTGAAGTGGAACAGCCAATAAAAAGGTTTACCAACCACAATAGGGCACCCCTCTCCTCTGGAAAATGTTAACCTAGTGGGAGGAAAGGAATATATAAAAACGGAACATAAAATCTCTCTTATTTTCTGCCTCTTGTTTTTTCCAAATTACCTTTACTCCACAGACCATCTTATCTTCCCTGCCCACTGTGTTTGTTCCTTTCATTTCACCTGTTTTCCAGTGCTGCCCCTTCCTGTGATCTCCAGGCCCACCCCCCTGAGGCCCTTCTCGCTTCTCCCCCACCTCCTGGTCCTCCAGCCTTCCTGAACCTGGGGAGGGCCAATCGCCCCGTCACTATCGCCTAGTCTTTCCGGCCCCGTTCTGAGCACAGCCTCTGTGGGAAAGCCCCCATTCTTCTGGTGTAGTTGTGAAGTAGTTAGGACCTCATATTTTCCAAAAATTCAACACCAGAGAAAAAAAGAAGAAATTTTATAGTCCACTACAAGGACATTTGTACCCTTTACTTTGTCTGCAAAGAGTAAATCACAAGCAATGAGCTAATATCACTACTGTTTCCCAGGGACCTTTCCCATTTCCCATTTGATGTTCTCTGCTCAATTCTTAATATAATTTCAAGGTCCTATTAAAGCATCAAAAACTGGAACAGGGTAATATGGTCTGCTACACTGTGGTGTGTTTGCTTGGGCAAATTAAATTTAAATTAAAGCCACGGCTAGTCATGGCAGAAAGGATGATTTGTGATCAGCGCATTTGCAAAACTGACTATAATGGTCATGTTACAATGTATTGACCCTATAAAACCAAAGATTCAACACCCTGCCTCCACATACAGCAGTTAAATGTAGGGATCCTAAAGCACCATTCCACAGGAGATCCAGTGACAAATCAATGTGGATATAACAGCTGGACAGGAGCCAAAATTCCATCACAAATGCTGAGACTAGTTTGGATGGACTATTCATAGAAACGGTTTCTGGCTCTGCCCACTGGCAGCCAGCTGCTACGATGCCGCCCTCCCTTCCGCACCCCAGCCCCCGCACGTCCTCCCCTGGTGTGCGCACCTCTGGGTAGAGGCCTTCCACAATGTATCATCAGACACGACATGTGACTAATGGACGATGACTAACAGAATGTGGAAATGATGGTGTATGATTTCTGAACGACAAGAAAAAATGTTAAACTATGAAATTTAGTGGGTTTCCAATTAGCTTATCCACCTGGATTAACTAACTGTCCCTACAGCAAGTAATATGAGTGTCAGCAAAATAAGTATCAAAAAGTTGTCATCCACCCAAGTCATCTCCACACAGCCAACCCTCCCCCTCTTCTCCCGACACTTCTAGTATCTAGCAGAGTAGTTTAAAGCAGTCAATGTGTCAAGCAGGTTCGAACAGAATCAAGCTGGCCTGTCATGCTCCTCTCCTCAGTCTCACAAGAGAATCCAGCCCAGAGGTGAGGCAGAGAAAAGATGAGGAAAGAAGGCTAAATTCTATTCCCGTCCAGAATTCATCACAATGTCTGTGGGCAGCCAAAGGCAAGAGAGCTGTGGGAGGTCTGGAGGCCCCTGGTAATGCCCTCGCATCTCGAGTCCCTGGCACTGACGGTCACTCGGCACTGACCCAGACTGCAGGATGCCCCGCCTCTCGGCACTCTGCGGGCTGTGCTCCAGGCCGAGTGCTCTGCTCATGCGATCCACGGGAGGCAGTTCCACAAGCAGAAAAAAGGTATGGTCTTTCTCCACCCGTACTCTTTTAAACATTTTTAAAGTACGTTGTAAGAGTGAGAAAATGTAGTAAAAGCTCATGACAGCCCTCCGAAAGACAAGCTATTAATTACCTCCATTTTGTACACACAGGAAGAAACTGCAGCTTTGGGAGATTGATTATCTTCTCCAAAGGAACGTGGCTCACAACTGACAGAGCTGGAACCAGATGCCAGGTTCCCACTAGTAAGTTATTTGGCTTCTGAGCATGGCACCTCTGTGGTGGTGACCTCTGACCCAGTTAATTAAGAATTCAACTTAGTTAAATGAGAGAATGACATATAAAAGTTTCAATTCAATAAAATTGAAGGTTATATATGTACCAGAAACAAGCCACGTCATCACTTCCATCTGCTGTTTAAGGGTTTTTTTGTGATGACATGTATTTTACCAACACAGACTCTGATGTCATCTAAATGCCTCTGTGATCGGTTCCCAAGAAAGCAAAAGGGCAGAGAAAATAATATGGGTTCATGGAGTTAAGTACTATGTATGGTAGAAACTGATCAAAATTCTGCCCTCAATATTCTGGTGAACATTCACTTCAAAAAGAAACTCAAAGAATTTTTTTCACATGTTGTTTGTCATTTTATATGTAGGTGAAAAATGAGAAGCTTCAAATATGACTTAATGAATTAAAACTTCTTAAACTGACATGACAAAAATGTCTCATCCTGCCTGTTGGAAAAAGTCATGTACTTAATACCTTTAAAACATTCCAGACTGCAACATAAAGACAGGGGAAAAGGGCAAAAAGAAAGGATAAGTGATGTAACTTGCTAATGCAGCCACACACACTGCTCATTAGCCACAGTTTGGGCCACCACAGTTCCTCTGAGCCACAGACTTGCCTGTACATCAGTAAAGTCAACACTGCTTGAAGGGAAAAAAATGATTGGCATTCTGGGGTCTTAGAGAAAAAGCGTTATTCATAGTTTGACTTCTGCAGCTCTGGCCCTCGGAGGGGAACGCCCAGGTCAGAAGGCATCTGTCAACTAGCAGCACACTCCTGAAAACAGCCTTCGGTCCCCAGGGCTGTCTCCTTTCCCATCCATAGGTAAGCGGCTGTACCAAGGCCTGAAGTCACTCGGAGGCCTCCGGGACTGGGGATGGGCGGACCTGGCAGCCCACATTTAAAATGGAAGTAAGGGTGTGAACTGCCCAGTTCCTGGCCAAAAAAGAACATCTCTTGCATTCTGCTTCAGAGGTCCACATTATCCTTTTAAAAAATAAGTTATTTGGGCTTGTTTGGGCTATTTTCACTTTTCAGACTGTACTTGGCAGAAAGATGGATACATTCCACTGACCTGAGCTCACTTACGATTTTTTTCATGATTTCTTGATACTGTTGCCATGCTTAGGATGTGTCCGCAGCTGCAGACAGGTGAAAACACACAGGATTTATCATCACCAAAGGCTTGAGAGAGAAACAATAATAAAACTCCATCTAGAATCTGTGTGCGTTCAAAAACAGTGAGGACAGCACACACGCCAGGAGAACAAAAGAACCCTGCCCCCTCCACAACAGAACTCTCTTCCAAAACACCCTGTCTGAGCATGCAGAGGGGGATGTGTGCTCACAGGGTAGAAAAGGATGGGAGTGAAAGAAGCCATCGTGAAAGAAGAGATCAGCCCCTCGTGTGGTGTGAAAGCCCCACTAAATATCCTATTTTAAGCAGAAAAGCACCAGTGTTCTCTCTTGCAGGGAGCCAAGACCAAAAGAGATTCCAAAAGAAAATCTGCCCGGACTCCCAACATTCCAGACCTTATTAACAGGAGGCCCGTCCTTTCGAACAAAGGAAACACTGTCAGCGACGCACAGGTGGATGCAGCCACCCCCGCCAGGAGCGCACACTGTCCGGCCAAGGGCAGACTCCAAGGACCGGCAACTACCCACAGTCTCAGACCCACTACAGTAATTCTTATCTGCAGAATGAATAAACTTTTCACGCCCATTTTCAGTAAATAGGCACTGGGGTCAGGTTCTGTTTTCTGAGCAAGGATAGCAAAATATAGGAAGAGAAAAAAATGTTAGAGAGGACTTCTGAGAAGGAATTAGAATACAAACACCCGACAACAGGAACTACAGCTCGAGCCCAAAGGCAATTTGTGATCTCTGAAGGAAGACAGCACAAGAGTAATGCTTCCGTCACTGGCTTCCAATGTTACAATCAGAAATTATGACTCTACGTGGTGGAATTTCATCTGAAGTGCAACTGAATCTCTGGATTCTCAACAATTCAAAAAGTCAAAGGCCAAAAGTATGCTATATCCTCATTTCTTCCATGCTTAGAATTCTTACCATTTTGCCCCAATTCTTCCCACACGGCAGGGTAAGCTCCAGAGGTCTTCATATGAGCTCCTACATACTTGTTAGCGACACAAAAGGGCCCTCTGACCACCAGTGGGTCCTCACCAGATATTTGATTTCCACTCTGAACTCACAGCATCTTTCTGAGCAGACAACCTTACTCTCCTTTCTGAGGAAATATGCCAAAGGGACTAAACTCTGCTGAAAACTGGGGAATTTCAGTCACAATCTGTATACCACTGGGCAACTTCCTTAATATCATACACTTTGGTTTTTACCAAGGATAAAAGGGAAGGAATAAGACTTTCCTCTCCATAAAGAGCAACAAAAACCTGTTAAGCCTCTATGATGAAAGGCAATCGGATAATGTTAAATGGGTCTTGGCCAAAGAACAGATCAAGGCCCAGCTCTAGCACAGGGATCTGCACACAAGGACATCTTCTATTCCTGTCCCTCAACGACCACGGGCTCAGTGCCCAGAGACTGTCCCCCAATCACATGGTGGGCAAAGAAAGAGAGAAACATTCTTGAACTATTTTTCCCTAACTAACCTGCAGTATTATGCCCTGGGGAGACAGGCAGGCTTCACATAGGAGGTGGCATCTGAGCTGGTTCTTGAAGGAGGGGCCAAGAAGAGAAAATGAGGCAAATAGTCATGAAATGGGACAAAACTTTGGATGTGGTAGTGGGGCCTGACATACTTTAGGGGGCTGGCAGGTGCCACAGCAAGCAGTTCAGACGATCCCCTGGACAACTGGGACCACCACGGAGGTTCCTTAAGGAGGAGGACGGCACGTCTGGATCTAATGTAGCTGCAGCCACAGTTAATACAGAGAATGGAACGGAGAGGAAAACATAATCACACATCTTAAAACGAGTCGTCCCCTGGAAGGTCTATTAAGGATCACACTGAGCGAAGGGAATCATAACTGGAGCCCATAAGAAATGTATGAGGAGACACCAAAAGACAGGGCCCACAAAGAAGGGTGCCCCTACAGGGGACCCACAGTGCTCCCTCCCTCAGAGCTGCCAGAGTCCCATAATGAGGTGTAAGAGGATAGGTGAAATCTGGTGCCTGGCTGAAGGTGCCAGACTTCTGCCCCAGAAGCAGACCCTCCCAGACAGCATGAAAGTGACTTTCAGAAGGAGTGGTCCGACTTTAGCTTTCAAATGGTAAGATGGGTTTAAGCAGAAGGAAGCTACGTCTGGCTTACCAGGGAGGAAGGGCAAGGGAAGGGCATGCAGGGCAGAGGGAAGGCCATCAGACAGGAGGCTAGAGAGATACCTGTTTTGAGAAGGGGATCACTTGGATAAGGGTTGATCGTAAGATTACAGGAGGAAGACAATAAGAATGTTCAAGTACCCATGGTTGGTATAGCTCAGTGGATGGAGCACAAGCAGGCCTGTGAACCAAAGGGTCGCCAGTTCGATTCCCAGTCAGGGCACATGCCTGTGCTGCAGGCCAGGTCCCCGATGATTCTCTCCCTCTCTTTGTCCTTCCCTTCCCCTCTAAAAATAAATAAATAAAATCTTTTTTTGAAAAAAATAATGTTCAAGTAACAAGTGTGACCGTTATACTGAGGTGTTAAGAACTAAGCTAGGCTATATTTAATATCAGGAATTAAAATACCCCTTTTGCAGATGAAGGTACAGAGATGCAGGGAATACTAAAAGCAAATAGCAAGTAACAAAGCCCGAACCTGATACCAAAGCCCCAACTGTTTTCCACCCACATCACACCATTGACTCCAAGTAGTTAGAGCAAGAAAGCAGGCATCCTCCATCTCTCTGGGGCACTGTGGGAGTCTGTCCTGCCTCGGTGGTTTTCCTGAAGGTAATCGTAAATGAAGGGAGGAGCTGGCTGCAAAGTTCTATCCTTGAGCAATGAAGCAATTTGTTCCAGAAGAGGAAATGGTACAATAACTACGTGTTCACATAGAAGGCCTGTTCTGGAAAACAAAGCAATTAGGAACACAGGATTCATCCCACAAATATTTACTGAGTACCTACTATCTACCAGGCATAGTTCTAGGAGGTGGGCAGAGGGAATGCTTAGTTAAACTAAGTTCCTACCTCATATTGGGTCCAATGTCGTGAACAACACTTTCCATAACCACCCTTGATATTAGACACTAGTTCTCTTGGCTGACCATCACCCCCAATGAGACTGATAATAAATAAATAGACAGATAGATAGGTTAATTAATTAATTCATTAATAAAAAGTTTTAAAGAAACAAAAAACCATGAAGCCAGATCCGGCAGAGATTCTGCTCTGAGGAGGTCTGAAATGAGGTTGAGGAGTCTGTATATTTTTGAAGTTCCACCAGGGTTTCTGAAGCACAGTTGAGAGAGAAGCAGGATGCAACAGAACGTAATCTATCTCCATCTTATTAATGTGCTTATTTTTCCAGATTAACCTAAGTTATTTGCTTCTTTATGTGTACTTAGTTTTATCACAGGACCAATTACGAATTTAAAGTTTGCCCCCTTTCTGTTAACGTTTGTCTTTTGTAAGTGGTAAAAAGGTAACTAACTCAATTAGCCTCCCTCAAAAGCTGGGGAACTCTGCAGTAAAAAGGCTGGCCTCTGGAAATGTGGGCTTCTTAACCTGGGTAGAATGCAGAAAATACCATAAGCCACATGTCATGGTTAAGTATATATCTTATTCTTGTGCAAACCACATATTATGAATGGAAACAGATCAATCACACTAGTATTAACTACAGTTTAATATTAATCATATGGTGTCATACACTTGAGAATTACAAGTTTTCTGGGTACACAGTCAGCTGCAATAAATTCAAGCACAAGATACTTTGGGAGAATGTTCCCATTTACGAGAAGGCAGGGAAAAAAGCCTTCTGGGACCTTTACAGCCCACAACTACACTCTAAGGCAGACAAGACTCAAACACGGTCCTGACTGGTTGGGCTCAGGTGGCTGGGCACAATCCCACAAAGCACAAGGTTGCTGGTTCGAGCCCCTGTCAGAGCTCGCGCCTGGGTTGCAGGTTCAGTCCCCTGACCGGGCATGTGTGAGAGGCAACCAATCAATGCTTCTCTCCCCCCCCCTTCCCCTCTCTCTAACAATAAATTTAGAGAATCCTTTTTTAAAAGGCTGGTACATGAACAATGTAATGGACTACATGAATAAGAGGTGCCTCTGTCCACCTGCTCCACCTGATTCGCGTTTCCCTCTTTCGTTCTGACAGCCAGAAGGCTCAAAGCCTCCTGCACGGCCTACGTAAGCAATTCTGCAGGATTCTTTCATGGACAAACCTACTAACGTCTTCATCTGATTTGTCCTCAGTTTCCTCAGATATTTAGTAGCAGACTTTTTTTAGAGCAGCTTTAGGTTCACAGTGAAATTGGGAAGCAGGTACAGAGCATGCTCTTCTATGCCCTGTCCCCAAATACACACCGCCTGTCCCACCTATCACAATCCCACACCAGAGCGGTACATTTGTTACAACTGATGAACATACACTGACGCGTCACCATCACCCAAAGTCCATAATTCACATTAGGTATACGGAGCTCTTGGTGTGTGCATGCTATGGGTTTCCACAAATGTGTAACGACAGGCGTCCAGCATTACAGTCTTATACAGAGTAGTTTTACAGACCTAAAAGTCATCAACGCTCTGTCTTGTCATCCCTCCTTCCTTCCTTCCTAACCCCCAGCAACTATGAATCTGTTTACTGTCTCTATAGATTTTTAAAAAATTATTTTTTCATTTATAGCTGACATGCAAGATTATATTTGTTTCAGGTATATAACAGACATTTATATAACTTATAAAGTAATCACCCCAGTATGTCTAGCACCCACCTGACACCACACATGGTCATTACATTATTGCTGACTATATTCCCTATGCTGTACTTACATCCCTGTGAATGTTTCTATCAATATGGAAGCAACCAAAGTGTCCATCGATAGATGGATGAATGGATAAAGAAAAGGTGGTACAATACAGAATAGAATAATATTCTGTTATAAAAAAGAATGAAACCTTGCCATCTGAATGGACCTGGAGGGTATTATGCTAAATGAAACCAGTCAGACAGAGTAAGACAAGTATCATATGACTTCCCTTATATGTAGAACCTAAAAAATGGTCTCCACCGTTTTGCCTTTTCCCATCATACAGTTGGAATCATACAGTATATAGACTTTTGGGTTTGGCTTGTTTCAGTTAGTAACATGCATTTAAGGTGCCTCCATGTCTTTTCATGACTCGACGGCCCATTTTTTTAGCACGCCATGGTCTGGATGTGCCGCAGCTTATTTATCCATTCACTTACTGAAGGGCATCTTGCTTGCTTCCAAGTTGAATAAAGCTGCTATAAACACTAATGTGTGCAGATTTCTGTCAGGACATAAGTTTTCAATGCATTTGGGTAAATGGATACTTATTTTTGTATCTAACATATAAACCCCTCAGATTCCTATTGAAATAAGCTAGCATACACAAAATAATGCTCAATCTCATGGCTAAGCCACATGGAGAGTAGCACTTTGAATGAATTTTAGGAGGCAAATAATGTGATGAGTACAGGGGCAATAGATCAGGTTCAAACTAAAGATGAAATAAAAATATTTTCCAGCTCTTTTCATTGTGAAACACACACTCCCAGAAGCCCATAGCACAAGTGATGTCAATGTTCCCAACACAATAACATGTTTTCCACACAACAGCAAGGAACTTAAGGCAATCAAAATGATTCCTCTCTGTCATAACACAGAATACCAAACTGCTTGTAAACCTATAAATGTTAGCAAACATTTTAGTGCAGATTTCAATGTGAATCTATTTCCTCTCTTCCAACTTTGAGAATATTAAAATATAGAGCAGGTTACACAGTTAGGCATATGTGTTATGAAATAACTACATATACAAGGAAGGTATTTACTTTTGCCACAGTTATTCCTTAACCACAATAATTTTATACACTGACGTCATTCCCACTTGATTTTATTTTCTCTTCTTTATTATCTCTTTGCCATTCAAAGCTTACTTTATCTGCCTCTATGTGTATCTATGTTATCTTCTTTAAATCTCTCTTGGTGCTAGGCAGGCTGAAAATTGTTGAAGAACATATCAAGTAATCAAGGTAGTTCAAACTCATAAGGTCTCTGAAGATAGCTTATACATTCATTCTTTTTTTTGTTTCTATGGATTAAAATTCTCCTTAGGAAAACTTCTAAATTTTTGTGTGGTTTTTATTATATGTCCAAGGTTAAAAATTATAACACTGTTAGTAATATAATTTCAAACTTAAAAATGACAAGTATCATCTGACTAAAAATTATTCTTTATGGCCAACATAGCACTTTGCTTTAAGAGCTATTTAAACCCTCTTGAACCTTGGGTCTCTTTTATATACTTGCTTATGTTTTATTTAATAAGTATAAGAATAATGCTTGATAATAATTATAAGAATGATCCATAAAACTTTGAAAATTAAGAAAAGAATAAAGAACAAAATTAAAAGAACATATCATACATTTCATTCAGAGAAATTACTGTTTGCTTTTCACTGTTATCTTACCATTCCTGCTTTTTATGCTACAATTCATTTTTATAAACAATATGGGGACCAATGTTGATGCCCTCTGGTTTCACCTCGTTTTCCTGTGCCCTGACAGGCCCGTCTTCCCTGCACGATCCTACACAAATCCTGTCTTTTTCATCCACACACAGATTCTACCCGGTCACGGTCCAATAAGGAAGGGGTCTATCTAACGAGTGTTATAATCGGTTCTTCTCTAGTCTTTTACTGCTGTTGATGTCTTTGTTTATTTGTATCTGTAAACTTATGTACCTTATCAAAATGTTACCTTCCTTTGCTTCATTTAAGTCAGTCCACTATTTGTACCTATACAAAAAGCCTGTTTGTAACTCCTGTAGTATCAAAATAGTTTTCTCTAAATCTGACCTAAGAAATTCATTTTAAAACACATATATCTTTTCGCAGTTTAACTGATCTACAGCCACAAGATAAATCTGCAATAGCACACATGTCCCTTTCACTGGATGTCTTTCTCTAACATGTGGTGACCCTAGCTCTTCCATCTCATTCTTGGCCTATGAACAGTTCATTCAGGGTGCCAGAGGCGGCATCGAACAATAACTGATGTCTGAACTGAAAAGAAATATGCCTGTTATACAATGATAAATTTCAATACAGCACAAAATTACATCTTGTTTTATGATGTATAATTATTTTGAGATTTGAAGTAGCCTTATATGTCTCAGAAAGATTGTTTTACTTTGGATCTCGTCCACATCTGCCTATTCAGAGTAAAACAACTGAAATAGTTGCTAACTTTGTAAAACACTTAAGGAAAACGTTACCTGGCATATGCATCCAAAAATAATATTTCTGCCATGAACTGTTAATAAAAAAGAGATGATGCTACATTCTGTCCCTACTAAGAAACAGATCAGAGGTCCACCACGTCATTCCTAGTGGAAAGACCAGCCACGTTGACTAACTTTCTCATGTTCAAGACGTTTCCTTCCTGATGACCCTGTCCCGACAACTCACTGCTCAGGGCACACGTCTCTGCACGTTACCTTGCAAGTCTGAATCATTTGCCTTTGGACTGCTTCTTGCTCGACGCTCAGTTTTCTTAATCCCCGGTCCGCTGCCAGTGCTGCCTCCTCCACTCCCACCGCCTCCACCACTGTGGCCTTTCCCGTAGCCGTTGTACATGGTCGTGCAGTTGCTTTTGTAGATAGACGAGGGCGGGCTGTTCAGGCGATTCTGGCGGTCAATCTGGCGGTCTTTCAGTTTTTTGTGTGGAGGCTTGCTGTACTGGTCTTCTCGGGTAATGTAGCTTGACATTCCATAGAGTGGTATAATTTCTACAATGGACGATTATGACAAATGCAAGCTCAGTCTAGACTTTCAATAATAAATTATTAAGTGGTTAAATGATTTTACTAATGAAAAAATTTTTAAATGTTACACAATACAGTATAAAATATTTTTAATACAGTGATATACATGTTATACATGACTAAAATACTTCCATTTGTTTCTAAACAATCAAGGAATAAATAATCATTAAAAACCATACTCTCTGTTCAGGAATATTACAGAAATTATTATACTGAAGAAGGAAAAATTACTGTTCAAAACAATTCATATTCTGATCAAATTAATGTTTGATTTTTGCCTGTCAAAATGTATTTTCAGTTGTTGCAATATACAAAGCTAGAACAAACAAATAAAATGTCCCTAATGTATACTTAGAATTAAGATATTTAAAAGTATGGTTATTCTTGTAGACAGAACAGCATTTCTATTGGAAAGTATATAATAGCAACCAGAATACAAGGAGTTATTTGTGGTATCTTAAAATATCCAACATTTGAATAAGTCTTACTAAAATGATAAGAGGAGGAATTTCCATTAAAAAGAATCAAAGCTCACAGAATCAGGGGAGATATTCAAGAAGAAACTGTAGGGGTAAACATAAGCCACCTCTTCAACCTGGCACCAAACCTAATACGCAGGGGTCTCAAACTTCTGTGCAGAAATCAGGAGGCAAGAGAAACTGACCAGCAGAATGTCACCTGGCTTCACTGTGCATATTTTTAAGTGGCTCAGAAGAAAATGGGGTCATGCAAAACAATCTCATGATTTGGGGGAAGGCAGGGAAAAATATTTTAAATTTAAATCAATTAAAACTGCAATTCAGAATACAGATTGGGTTCTTATATGTTTCTAAGGAAAAAGGGCCCCACATGCGTAAGGTGACCATATAGATTACCACCCTAACCTGAATACTTCTGAGAAGGAAAAAAGGGCACTCCTACTCATTTCTCTGACTAAGTGACCTAAATTAGTACTGTCCTAGGCACACCACCAGCACTATATGGTCAGCCTAGGTAACGCAACAACTGATGTTTCAATTCTTCAATGGTAAAGCCCCATTTTTCATTTCCTTTCTGTTCACAAGGCTTAAAAAGAAGATCTTTAAAAAGAAAATCTTCACAAGATAAGCAATGTGTACCAGAGAAAAGGCATATGACCAAATAATTATGTTCAAATATACAAAAAGGATAATAAATATTTAAATGTCACAATGCACTATGCTTAAGATTTAAAATATATAAATATTAACTATGGGCACTAATATTCTAAATCACAACAAGAAATTTTTAAGCTCTTGTAGTTTGGGGAATTATACATTTAAATTTCTTTTGGGTATGCACAATGAGAACTAAGGTAAGAAAATATATATTCTATATATTATATATGGCTTTTATGTATATAAAAATATATAGCCCTGGCTGGTGAAGCTCAGGGGATTGAATGCAGGCCTACAAAGCAACAAGTTGTGGGTTTGATTCCCAGTCAGGGCACGTGCCTGGGTTGTGAGCCAGGTCCCTAGTAGGGTGCACACAAAAGGCAACCACACATTGATGTTTCTCTCCATTTCTTTTTTCTCCCCTTCCCCTTTCTCTAAAGGTACATAAAATCTTTAAATATATACATAAATATAAATATATATGGCTTTTTTAAATCAATTCAAAGGAAATTTTTACTGCTTTCTTTAATTTGCAACCAATGAAAGCACTGTTATTTTTACATTATTGATCTGTGCTATTTAATGAAATTACACCAAAATACCATATGAGATGAACACAAAATATTTATTGTGCTTAGTTCTAATGAGGATTTGAATCATACTGTGGTCTAAATTGCTAAGTGCATCAGTTACAAAATAATAACTACCTGGCCCCCTACTAACGGGCTGCTGAGATGAGCCAGGCCACTCTTCAGCACGCAGTGAGTCAGCAGGCCAGGCTTTCAAAGCGTCATTCAGCTCAGACCTCACCAGACAACTCTGACAAATGCTCAGTAATGTACCTCGTGTCAAAGCACTGGATACTTTTTAAAAATTACAGTTAATTAACTGGATCCTTTCCAGTTTTTATCCAAATGTTTTCATGGAATATACTCACTCCTCAGATATTCTGGAGTATTCTGTCACTGTCAGTAGGAAGTTATTGATACCTCTATGAAATCAAAGTATTAATTTCATCTTTTGCTGTCATCTCTTCACACTCCATCATGATAGCACCTGATTCTTTGAATTATACTAAATTTCTTTGTAACTACTAAAAAAAAATAACCAATCAAATTCTATCCATAAATTACAACAGAAAATTTCATTTAAAATACTCATCTCAAATTTTTCTTTTGTTAATAAGAAAAAAATTACAATGTGAGATGAACATGAATTACAATGTGAGAAAAATATATGTATGTATAATTGATAAGAGTAAG
This sequence comes from Carollia perspicillata, assembly GCA_004027735.1. Taxonomy (NCBI): domain Eukaryota; kingdom Metazoa; phylum Chordata; class Mammalia; order Chiroptera; family Phyllostomidae; genus Carollia; species Carollia perspicillata. The sequence continues at coordinate 95,551 of PVKM010000212.1, forward strand.
TGAGGTGCTAATTTGCTCCAAAACTCTATGGTATAACGGGTATTTCTCACACAATTTATCTGACCCAACATAAATATTTGAAGTAATACATACAGTGTTTCATATTCTGACTCAAGAAAATCACTTTGCAGAGTACCAAACATTAAAGACTAATTTTTACCACAACATTGGTATCTCTAGACTCCTTCTCATTTCAAGATGAGTATCTGCCTAACAAACAGTGAACTTTCGGCTGCACTAATGGCTAAATGACTACTGAACTAAAAACGGGCCAGGAGGACCGCACCAACAGTGAGGGGCCTCTGAGTTCTGCCGAGACTGCAGCACGGAGCATCCGGGAGACTCGGAGGTTACTGAAACCTCGTGGTCTTCTAGCATTGGCAAGGGGGCCCCAACCAGCCGTAATTCCCCATCTACTGCTAGACTACACGGATGTCGAAGAAATGATGTGCCACAGTGGCCTCGGGCCACTGTCACAAAAATACGTTAACAGGACATGGGAACATAAAATAGATCACTGCCTCTTTCCTAAAATTACTGGGTATCCAGTTGCTCTGTGGGGTGGGATAGGGAAGCAGAATTTGGAAATTACAAAGAAAGAAAGAGCTACAACCCATGAAGTAATTTTTGCAAGACACAAGTTAGGACAAAGGAAGCTAGGCATTCCCCACAAGCTTTATACCAGAGATAGACTGTCTCCTACCATGCTCATTACAGAAGAAACAAAGGGCGCTCCGGCGCTCTTAAGCTACGTAAGTGTTGTCATCAGTTTCAACAGCTGTCGGTGCAGCCACAGCCTACTCACCTTGCTCACCGTATAATGTGGGGGGAAGATGATGCTGAGGAAAAAACTGAGGCGGCATATCTCCAGGTCCGGAAACAGGTGGGTAATACGCCGTGTGCGAGTTATGAATAAAATGCGGGTGAGTCAAGTAGGGGGGTAGGTGATGGGTTGGAGACATGGCTGAGGGGTAACTTGGGGGGTAACACTCAGGAGACTGGGGTGTGACCACCACCCGGCGGACCCCAGTATTGTCTTCAATCACCTAAAGAAAATAGCAAAAAGAAACAGTGTAGTATGTATTATTAGCCAATATCTTTTGAATACATACAGTAATTCATTACTTCCCCCTTAATTTTAATTTTCTGTCCTTCCTAGGAGAAAAAATTAGTACATGTTAAATTCTGGTTCTGTAATTCAACCAGTTAAATGAGTTTTAGAAGTAATAATATTTAAACATTATAAGTTATAAAATTTTCATCGACCACCTAATTCCGATTATACAAAACTTCTAGAATGATGAAGAGTTTGATAATCAATCTTCTTTGTCTCATAAAATTTTCACAGATGATGTCTTCTTCCAAGATTTCAAAAAGACTTGGAAGAAGACTCCGGAAGACTTCATCTAAGACAAGTGAATTGAATGTGTGCTTAAGCCAATTTTAGGAATGGCTTAAAATATAACTAACAGTGGTTTTTCCAGGAAGAAGAGACTTTCCGGTCACATAAGCGTGCTGCACAGGGCTGAGCTTCCTGATGACACCAGGCCGCACTCCTACATCAGCACACACGGCTCCATCATCATCATAAAGGCTCTAGTGGGGAGACGGGCACACGGACTTCCAGAAGCCTTCAGAGCGCCACAGGTCATTTAATCTGGGACCAAGGACGGAAATGAAACGAGGGGATTCTGAGCAATCCCAAATCGAGCTGCACACCGGTGCTCACATCCTGGTGATGTACATGAGCACTGTGAAAGGAGACACAGTGGGGCAGGACCTGCTAGAGCAGTGAGCTCCAGTCAACATTAGATCTGAACTGTCTTCGAATGTTTTCTTTTAATTTACCCAGGAAGATAATAAACTAAAGCAGTACAATACCAACATTTACTGCCTCTGTGGCCAACTTCATGCTACCTGATTTAAGAGCAAACAATCTTTTTAAGACACAAGATAAGAAAACTACTATTATAGATACCATAACCAAGTGGGAAAGCTGTGCAATACAGAGATGAAGAGCCCTGCATGCAGAACTGGGAGGGCTTCAGGATTCGGGAGGGCTGGGACAGCTGATACAATGGCCCCTGAGGCAGAGACCTTGGAAGGAAGGGGACAAGAAAGGCGCAAGAGTAAACCTGAAAGCCAGGATGAGGCTGCCAGAGAGACCAGTTGGTCTAACCAAGTATATAAGAAAATCAGGCACACACAAAGTAGGAAGTTTTGTTTTAAAAACAAACAAAGAAACAAACAACCCAACACTGAAAATTAAATGCCTATTGTAATTAAAATGCCTATCTTATTATACCCTATAAGTTGATTACAGGCCAAAAATAAAATGACTTAATGGTATCTAAAACATTCTAATAAAATTTATACTGAACTTTTGTTTTTTAAAATATTGTTTGATACAAAATGGCAAATTTATCAATGTTATTCTATAGTTTAGTGTACGAGATAGGTTTGGTTTTAATTAATAGCCATTAATCTTCATATTAAGAAAATCTTTATGTATATTAATGAACCAATTAACAAGAAAGTATCAGAATTAACTATGTTAATAGTTCATTAATAAAGCAATATTAACTCCTTAAAATTAAGATTCTGAGTCATACTCCCTACTAAAGCTCAAAACAGATCTTTTTATATATTCATTAATAATGTAACTTCTTCAGGACCTTGGCAAACTAATCACATTAACCTAATTTATGAATGCATAACTGCTAATTCACAGGTGAATGTGAAATGGTGCTTAAACCACGATATTGACAATTCTAATGCATGTGCTAATACTTAACATCAAAGCATACCCTCTATGAATATATTTAGTAGCACGCTTTGTACAAATATGAGTTTTTCTTACCATCTAATATAAACATGCATCATTCCATAGTGTCTTCTCTCTCCCTACTCTGCCACGGGCTATTAAGAAAAAAGTAAGGCATATTCCAGATATTCCTCTTTCATGAAATATTAATTCGATCCTGTGCTAGACACTGGAAGGTTCACAGAAGCCAAGTATTTGTTTTCTAGACACAACCTTCGTTATTTCAGTCACTGTAAAACTTCCCAAGGTTAAAACCAGCCACACGAACTTGACCAATACAGTAAATCAAGAGCAGGGCTCTCCCTAAAACGAAGAACTCTTTGGGTTTGTAAATGAGGGTAATTATAATGAAATGAAATTCTTTTAATCATTTTCTCATATAATTTCTGACATTAAAACAAAGTACTTTTTTAAAATGTGGGCAAAAAGCACTTCATTAACAAATAAAAAATGTTAATGAAGGGAAAGGAAGAAAAACAAAAGATAAAGAGCCAAAACATCTTTTAACTTAGATATCTTTTAAGAATAAGTATTTCTACTACTTAAAAAAAAAATAAATCTTCCCTGGCTGGTGTGGCTCAGTGGATTGAGCGCCAGCCTGCAAACCGAAGGGTCACTGGTTTGATTCCCAGTCAGGGCACATGCCTGGGTTGCAGGCCAGGCCCCCAGTGGGGGGCATGAGAGAGGCAAGCACACACTGATGTTTCTCTCCCTCGTTTTCTCCCTCCCTTTCCCTCTCTACAAATAAATAAATATTAAAAAAAAATTTAAAGTACAAATTACCCTTCACCAGAAAAAAAAAGGGTTTCCAGTTAGAAAACGAAGTAGGTTTCTGAAACCACAAATTGCCTACCTATATGAAAATTGTTGGACAGCACCATTTTAATTATCTTAAATTATTCTGTGGCATTTGTGAAAGACATCTATTTACATATGCAAAACCCAAAAATATGTGCTAAGTATTTTGTTCATTGTTCTTCTATAACACAAATAAAAACAAGTATTTTGTTTATTGTTATTCCATACACAAATTACAACATATTTAATTACCAAATTTTTTATCTATGTCTAAAGAAATTATGCCCATGTTCCTAAAAGAACAAGTAAGTCTGAGGAGCAATAATGATGCACAAAATAATATTCAACTCAGGAAATGGAAGCAAAACATTCTTTGTTTTTTAAAAAAGTATGGTTCATAAAGAAATATGACTATTGCAGAATAATTTAGAAATCAGAAAGAGTTCAGCCCAAAATCCTCAGATAATAAAATGTGCCTTTGATGTTCACAAATAACCATGGAAAAGACAGATTCATTTCCTTTTGGGATGAATGAAATTGTGACAACATCCAGAGACAGACAAATCACCTGCACTCAATTTGACAATCATTTCCTGACACATACTATGAAGTGAGCACTGGATATTCAATGGTGAAGAAAAAAAACAGGTGCTAAACAGTAAGATTGCTCTACATAGCCTAAGAATAATATAAAGTGAAAAATTAGACTAAGTCTTAGTAAGTGCTGTTCAGAAATCAGAACAAAGCATTGTTTTTTCAGGAATTAAAACAAAGGGTTCTTCATCAAGACTTTTTCCCTAGCTCTGTGACTCAATGGAATGGTACTCATATATCTTCTCGAGAGCACAGACCCTTGGAAAAGATCATTGTGTGCTACGTTCTCAGGCTGCCACCTGTTACGGGGTGAATTATGTCCTCCCTTACCGCAACCAATTTATATACTGAAATCCTAGCCCCCAGTACTTCTGCGGGTGACTGATTTTAAAGGTATGTAATTACAGTAAGATGCGCTCATACAGGTGGGTCCTGTTCCAATAGGACTGATGTCCCTATAAGATGTGAAAACGAGGATACAGACATGCAGGAAGAAGACTGTGTGAAGATGCCAAAGGAAGATGACCATCTACAAGCCAAGGAGAGGGGTCTTAGAATAAACCAAACGTGTAGCTTCCAGAGTTGTGAAGAATTAATTCTGTTGTTTAAGCCACCCAGGCTGGAGGCACTTTGTTACAGCAGCCCTACAAATAGGCCACCTAGCGGGCCCCCCGAGTTTCCTACTAGCAGTTCTACTAGCAGACTTGTCTGCTTGAAAAGAAACCCTCTATAAAAAGTAGTGCATTTATCCTCCCTGAGGAGGAATAAGGAAGAAAGTGAGCCTGATGGAAGCTAGTTTGATCCTTTATCATGTCTTTTATTCTGCTCCACAAGTATTTACTGGGAAACTTCTGTGTGCCTAGTATTCTCACTATCCTGTGGCCTAGACACAGATGAGAGGCTAGAGAATAGGGCACAGAAACACCCATGCAAATAAGACAAACATTCTCCATGACAAACAGGGAGAGTGCTTGTCTCATTTGCATAAGTGTTTTTAGAAGTAACTAAGAGAACCCTTAAAACAAAATTAAAAAAAATAACTTGGGCCCTGGCTGGTGTAGCTCGGTGGATTGAGATTGGGGTTCGATTCCCAGTCAGGGCACATGCCTGGACTGCAGGCCAGTTCCTGGCAGGGCACTCACAAGAGGCAACCATACATTGATATTTCTCTTCCTCTCTCCTTTGCTTCCCCTAAAAAGATAAATAAATAAAATCTTAAAAAAACAACAACTTGGAAGCAACAAGAGGGAGCAGCATGGGGAGAGAGATGAGAAAAACTCACAGCCAGTGCCAACTGCTGGACATGGGTTATATCATTTATCTACTGGAATTAGGTATTAGCGTCCCTGCTGGACGTGAAGGAAACCAAGGCGCAGCACTGTTAAAATGTACTAGTGCAGTTGCAGAACCAGATTTTCATTCTGGCCGGTACTCCGAAGTTTTCATTATGTGGAGAATTATACACAAGTTAGGTATGCTAAGAAAGAAATATATTAACAGTGAACTGTGAGAAATAGGATGGCTGGCTTATTAAGAGATGTGAAAGGATTCAAAAGACCACCAGTAATTACTGAACACCTGCTGTTTTGCTTTAATGCCCTCTCTTGAAATAAGGCAACACACTAACACACTAACATGTGTTAAGGCCCTGGAACAGTAACTGACACATAACAGAAAAATCTTACCTACTAATTACTACCATTAATATTAGCACCTCTCTAAACCCTCTCGACAGCCCAGCAATCCCGTGAGGCATACAGAGCTCTGTCCATTTTGGAAGTAAGAGGAATAAAGCTCAGGGATGTTCGGCTAACTCACCTGAAATCAGAGAGTTATCAGGGGCTGAAGGGGGCAATTTTGAGTTCAAGAATTCAAATGTATCTCTTATAAACACTTACAGTGTGAGTGTCTTTTCTCATAGCTGAGAGAGAAGGAAGCTAGCTTACTGAACTGAAATGCACCACAGGAATTTTAATAAACTCCTCAGTTCCTAACACTCCGTTCTTCCACTTCTGTGCAGTAAGTGACAAGAATCAAAAGAAGAGCTTAAAAGGCAGGGGGCAACAGAAACATTTTTAAAGGCTGCCTCAGAAGGCCAGGATGAGCCAGGAAGGGGACGGAGCGGACTGCACGGGGACACACATGAACACACACAAACCTGCGTGTGTAGGTGGCATGCAAGTCCTGGCAGCCAGCTCTGGGGGGGCGGGGCGGGGTGGGGGGTGGGGGGTGTCAAGGAAAGCTGAGTGAGCTGCCTGCACACAGAAAACTGGGACCAAATGAGTTTGTGGAAGTCAGGTTCAAGTTCATTTCCTAACTGTTGTGAACATACTTGAAGAGGGCTCCCAGGCCATTCTGAGATAGGAAGAAACCTCAGCGAAGAGGCCAGGCAGTACAAACAGCCGCATGGACAGAGGGGTGGGCAGGCAGGGTCCAGGCTTTGCCCAGCCAGCCTGGTGCTTGCCCCGTCCCCTGCACCTGTGTCTTGCATGCCGTGTGAACTAGATCTCTGTCTCTCCCACACAACAGCAGGTCCTTCAAGGGCACCTGGACACACAGGAGACTTTCAATAAATGCTGGCCAAGTGGATAAATGAACGAAAAAGCATCCCCCCCACCAAAAAAAGGGCTTAGTTGCTTATATTTGATGTCTACCAATAGTTATTAACAAATTCATTACCAAAATTTCCCCCATAACTCAGGTAAATATCTGACATTCTCTTCTAAAATATGGGCTAAATATTTTGTTTATTGTCATTCCAAAACACAAATTATAACATAGTTAATTACCAAATTCAGTTTTGATCTATGCTATAGGGCCGAAGGAGCTGGTCCTTAACCCAGAGGGTTTATTGTCTCAGGACATTAATGACAATGAAATATTGGAAAAAGCAAATATCATTTCATCAGTGTCAGCCATTGCCAACAGGAAGAGAAGCGACATTGAGAATCATGTTTTATATTTTCAACCACAAATGTAATTATGAAATTTGAGGGGACAAAAAAGTCAGGAGACTTGGATAAAACTTCTCACTTGTCTGGTGTTCTTTTTTAAGATTTCATTTATCTGTTTATTTATCTAAATATCTTTAGAGGGGAAGGGGGAAGGAGAGAGGGAGAGAAATATCAATGTATGGTTGCCTCTCGTGCGTCCCCGGCTGGGATCTGGCCTACAACCCAGGCATGTGCCCAGACTGGGAATTGAACCTCAGCTGTTTGGTTCGCAGGTCCATGCTCAATCCACTGAGCTACACCAGCCAGGGCCTGGTGTTCTTATGTGCCACACATATACTGGGGAAGACTAGATTGGATTTTTGATCTTCAAATGCGGTTCTTTTGGATATGTAGGTTGGTGAAATACAATAAAATATGATACTTAGCTGACCCAAGATTATTAAGCTACTTAATTGTGCCTGACATTTTTCATGTAGAATTTAGGACTATGATGTTACCTATGGTACAGGATCTTCTGGGTATTATGCAAGGTAAATTCTGTGCCAAGCATTTCATAAACTAGTAAGCGATATACAAATCACAAGAGCTGGTACTGTTACAACTTTAACAGTTACACCAAATTTATTCCCTTGCCACTTGCCTTCAGCGTGTGCCCAGTGCTGTGCTTCTGCTCAGATAAGCGGCTGTCAGCAGTGTCTTCAGAAGCTCAGCTCTGTCTGAATAGGGGCCTCTCCCTTCCCATGGGACCCTCAAGTTGGGGTACCTGGGGTACAGTTAGAGCTGGAACCAGCGGAGGACCCAACCTTGGTTCCACAGTGTGTAAACTGTGTCTCTTAACCTTGCCAGGCTTCCGTCTTAATTTGGAAGATCTTCATAAATTGCTGCCAATGTCCTCTCAAATGTGGCATTACTGTGTTACTGAAGTAAGTTGGATGGATTAAAGAGATACGCCACACAGGACATACTTGTTTCCATCATCCTCTCCAAACCTCAGTGGTTTTAGTTGTAAATGATTGAGTAATCATCTGGAAAAAGCCAGGTATGTCAAGTAAAGTACTAAAAGTTCTTTTATTTATGTATGCCCTAGTTGGGCTCCTTTTCCCAGATAACAGATTTAGGTAAGTGTGAGTAGCTTGGCTTGTTTCCATGTAGATAAAAGTGTTGGTGCATACAAAACAAACAGCGGGAATATCTCCTTATACTGGTCACCTCCTGAAGAAGCCTATCAGTAAGAATCACATCCGGAAGTCCTGAAGACAAGTCCCTATCAATACCTGCAACTTGTGACCCCCTATATACTGACCTGGCTCGGATTTGTTATCTGGATCCAATCATCCCCTTTCAGTTTATACCTCAGCCATTGCCTAGAGTTGGCATGTGGGTTAAAAATAAAGCATCAATAGAAAATTTAAGATGTTTAGACATAAATGAGTAAGTAAAACGTTTGAGGAACTTTTGTTTAGTCATGAATCACATTATTTAAAACCTTAGGTTTGGTTGCCTATAGAGCAGATGGATTGGTTGATTACTTAGCCATTGAAAGAACTGTTTGAGAAAAGTAATCAGAACTTTCAAAAAAACTTAAAAAAAAAAACCCACCAAACCCGGGGATGGCATCTATTATCAATCTGTAACCTCTCTGCAGGGCAATCCTTTGTGTTACATAAAGCGCTTTCAAAACCTAGAAACATCACCAAGAATGTCTTTTTCCATTTGGCAGGTTGTTCTTGATCCTATCTATGAATTTATATTTTAATTTAAAAATGCTTCACCAGCCTGCCAATGGGTTCCACAGCCCAAGAAAGGATTAGGAATCCATGCTAATGATACTCATATCATATTTCTATCACATACCAAAGTAAGTTTGTAAGCCTGACAGGCTCCAAAGAGTATGTAAAATACAAAATCTACTTAACCATCATCAAGTTTTGTACCCAAGAGGTTAGGGAACGATGTTTTCCTAAGAAAAGTTGTTAGATATGACAAGTATGTTACTAAATTAGAAAGACAGACTATACTAACTGTGCAATAAAATCAAATATAATGTGCATAATTTAAGCCTTACTAAATGATTCAGAAATCATCTCTAGATGTGATACTGCCTCAATATTATTATTATAAAGAATACCATTTTTCCACAGAAGTGAAGAATAGCATTCTAGTCAATAGAATGCCCAATACCAAAGGAATCTGCCACACAGTTTTTGTAAAACTGCTCATGGAAACTTAAACTTATATGCTCACTTGGTGTCTTTTTTAAGGAACAGTCCATACAGGAGAGGAGAATCACCTAATTTTAGATCAGAAAAGAATCTCAGACATCCTCTGACACTTTCCTCTCCCTCCCTTTCTCCTCCTTCCTCCACAAGGTAACAATGATGCCAGCCAGACAAGGCCTGTTACGTGCTGAGCACCTTTCAAGAAACTGGAGCTCCAGTGAGGAACAGGAGATTAGGGTCTCTGACTTTGAGGAACTTGAATGCTAAAAGGGAGGAAGACCAACAATGATCAAGTGAGCCGACAAGTAAAACACCCACGTAAATAACTTTACAATATTCCTAAAAATCACATGGGGAGTTGGACACAGAACCCCGCCCCACCTCCGCTGGGTTCATGTTTCCTTGGGTTAATCCTGTGTTCTATTACACCACACAATGCCTGGTTCTCAGAAACAAAGGAAAGAAATCGAAGAAAAAATACAAAACAGGGAGACAGAGAGAAAGCTCAGGAGGAAGAGGCAACTTGCACTGAGGGAGGTGGTATATCCCGGGCACATTCCTTAATTTAGCAACGCCAACCCATTCCTTGGGCAAAATAGGCCAGAAAATAAAAAATAAACTTGCTGAAAAACTACTGATAAGGGAAACTAGAACAGAACAGACACAAAGTCCTCTGCTCTTTCTACAGCTCCCAACACCCAAGCATTCACTCTCTCTGTTCATTCTGGAACACTTCCCTAACTTCCTACAGAAGAACCGATTCCCCCACAGGGTGTGTAAGAGATCCCAGCTCTCTTTGCTCTTGGACACTGACAGGGTCTGATTCTCCGTCTGCCAGGGCACAGGGCAATCCTCCATGCTCCTTCCTGCTCATCATTTTCACAGCGCTAAAGAAGAAACGCAGTGTTTGTTTAATCCCGGGTTGTCGTTATGACAGGGAAAGAGCCGAGGCGAATCAGTATAGCCCAGCTGGGTCCGGTGAGCAAAATGGGGAAAACCACGCCAGGGCTCCCACCAGGCAGGTCCAATCATTTCCCCACAGGGTCTCTGATTTCGGCCAACTCTTTAAAAAAAATCCTCACTGGAGAATTTCCAACCATATCAAAATTTAATTATATTTTAAAATAGACTTCATGTCTCTCCCAGGTCAAGGGAAATAGAATATATATAATTTCAACAGGTGTTTACCCATGAACTAATCCCTAAATGAAGGAATGAGGCAAAGTATGTACACTGCTATAATAACAAAAATACTTACTTCAACTACTATTCAGTTTTTTAGGTTACATCAATTAATCTAGGGGAGAAAAGAATAGTTTCCCAAATCATAGAACACTAACTTGGATATTTCACTTTTTCTTTTCACATGCTTTTTTAATCTTTGGTCCACATGAAGTTTTTCCTGTAACATTTGAAAAATGTTTCATAAATTACTATGAAAGGATGGAAAATAAAACCCAAGGCATCTGCTTAAGAAATTTTTATACATAAATTATCCAGAAAGTTAATGATGAGGTTAAACACTGAGAAGAACCATGGCCAGTATACAATGAAAGGAAAAAATTGCTTCATGCTCGTGTGATCTCAATATGTATTTAGAAAGGCAAACTGCCAACGTTGCACTGAAATTGTTCTAACAGTCTTCTTCATTACAACAGCTACCACTTACTGAATGCCCGCTGTCACGTGAGGTGTGGGCTACACGCCCCGCGTGATCCCCATCAGGTAGGAATGGGCACCTGTGGCCAAGGACGCTGTAAGCGTTGCACGGGAAGCAGCCGGGGGGATATGTGAAGGCAGGCCTCTTCGACTGCCATCCATGTTCTTCCCAGCCACACTGCTCACCCCGTTGCTCCCACTGGTTCAACCCTTATCACACTCACGAATGTTTTACATAATGGAAATGATGAGTGCGACAAGGCTACAATTCTTCCTTACCTAAATCCACTCTCTCATAGTTAGAAGGTCAGGTCACCTTTTTCCTCAGACCTTCCCCAGCCTCCCATGAAAAAGTAGAACACGAGACGCACACACCCCAGGGCCTACTGAGGCGAAGTGACCAGACCCCACTGTTCTCCTGCCCCGAGTCCACACTCTCCTTAAGGTCCGGGGGGGGTCAGTCCTTCTCAACCTGAGAACACAAGGCTACGCTGTGAACTGCACCGCAGAGGAGACCACAGCGGTCTGTCTCTTCAACCGCAGGCGTTTCTCTTACTGTAAGAGGATCCCTGCACATGACTGACATTTGTCTTTGGTCAAATTTGTTCGATCAATTTTACCAATTCATCTGTAAAGCCGTTTTAGCTCTTTAATCATGTAAGGACCCTGTTATAATCAAGACTGTCTCCACTGACTCAGTTTGGAGTTACTAATGTAACACTTTTAATCATTCACTTGCCTCCCCCTTACGTTTTCTCACAGTAATGGACCATCTCATACGTGAGCAGCGGACGTGTGAGCTTCTGGAGCTGCATGAGAAGCATGCCGCACACCCACAGTCGCACTGTCAGAAAGTAACGTAGCGTAAAGCAAATCCCTCCATTAAGGCAGGCTCTGCCCCTGAGTTCGAGATCACATCACAGTGGGAAGTAGGTCAGTAAAATAGAAAATTCCCGGGCTGCAATTCTGGTTCTACTCTGAGCCCCAGCTTCCCATAATTAAACCACAGTAACACACTGGCAAGAAAGAGTACATTGCAGCTTCTCTCCACCAGAATGTTCAACTTTTAATGGTATTTCTTAAAGGGACCTTTGGCAAAAAAGGAGGTGTTATTTCAGCCACCGCAATGGTGAGAACTATAGTCTGTTCAGTGGAATGAAACAGCTCCTCAAAATAAATGAGCAGAAGACATAATGGAGTTCAGCATTCCTTGTTCTTTTTGGTTAACTGACTGGCAACGTGAACGTGGTTCATCATCACGTGTCCTGGCTGGAAGGGGCTGCTCTGCACCCTTTCCTCCCTCCACTGACTTATTTACAAGGACTTGTGTAAAACAAGTCACTTATTTAAAACATGGGGAAGGCTGGCCACACATTCTGACTGCTCAAAACAAAACAAAAACAAAAAAAGTTGCCAAATTGACTCACATGAAAGGATGGAAAAAATTAAATTATAGTGGCTGCACTACAACTTAGAGAGTAAAGAAATGGATAAGTTCTACATCAGAGAAAGATAAGACTTCTTTGATTCCTGCCTGCACTTCAGCAATTTTCCTACACAGCTGCCAATTTATCATAACAAATCATTAAAAATTTAAAATACAGATTTTTTTAAGACCACTGTAAAAACAGAGAAAGAATAAAGAAAAAATTTGGAAGAATATAACCCCCAAAATGTTAACACAACGATTATCTTCTGTGGGTAATAAAATGATAAATATTTGTAATACTTTTCTGATTTTTTTCAATGAGTATAAAATGCTCTTACAATGAGGAAAAAAAAGAACAAAACAGGCAAAGAGAGAGAAAAATGGTTGGTCAGAAATTTGGAAAGGAAGATGTGTAGGGAGGAACAGGGAGACACTCATATTGCACTGAGCCAAGGATAAATAAAAACCGAAATATATATATAAACATCCACATTCCAGGCACCTGGAACATTTTAAACCTTCTCCGGGTACAGGAGTATAACTTCTTCCTTTAACATTTTTTAAAATCTTCCAATATACCTATTAATTTTTTAATTGCTATTAGTTATTTTTACTTAAAAGAAAATCAAATTTTGGAGAAATTTAAGCACAAGCAGCCAAGTCCTCACACCATACTCAGTGATTCACCAAGCCCAGGGTGTGCCACATTGTGGAGAAACAGCGTGGCACAGCCTGGGCTTGGTGAATCCCTATTTGTGTTAACAGTGTCTCCTTCGATATTTTTACTAATTAATCTCTAAGGCAGTAGACTCTGAAGAAATCACAATCAGGTGTCCATGAAACCCACCTTGGCCAAGGGCAGCCCAGCAGCCCTGCTGAGTGTCCCTCCCTCTAACTCTCTGGCACATCAAGCAGCAAGACTCAGACAGGGTTGTGTGGCGCCACAGAGATAGAGACAACTCTAGAATTCTCCTAACTAAATTACTCCGGGGATGAGTTTTCGAGACTCCGCACTCTCCCGTTGCTCCCACACTGCCCACAGTGAGTGCAGGAGTCTGCTGAGTGGCTCACCTGTGAGATGTAGCCTGGAGGCACGTGGATGGGAGGGATGGACCCGTTGGGTGACATCATGGGCACTTCGGCTGGTCCTGAAAGAGGAGGGAGTGAGACATCAACAACTGAAGAAATACACAGTATTCAAAATAACCACTGGTATTTTAAAAATATTATCAAAACTAGGCAATTAAAATCTTTGATAATTTCAATAACTGGTACATTGTGCCTTAGATGTGAAATTATGGATGAAAAGGAATTCTCCAGCTGTCTAAGTCAAGGAGGAAAAACCAAAACTATGGACATGTTTTCAAATATTTAATAATTCCCAAATCCTCAAGTTCCACAAAGCAAGGCTGTTTAGTTAAGAGTAGTCTAACAAAGTGGATCAAAAAGTTTCTTCTTACTTGCCTTTAAAAGTATGAGTTACGGCTTAAATCAACTGTAAATGAATTTATCTCCTCAGGTTTAAAAAGCTCCAATGGACTTGGGTTTATAATTTTATTTTCAAATTATTATTTTCAGTAAGTTACTGTAACATGACATTAATTTTGAAATAGAAAAAACTGTAAAATACTCCAAACCGACTGAATTCAGTACGCTTATGTTGCAAAGGCAGGGTGGGGGGGATGTCAATTTTAAAACTAGGCACTATTAGAAGTGCTAATGCCAGATTTACTTGGAGTTGTTTCAAAGCAAAACACTCAATTAACAAGAGGTTGGTTTCAAATTCACTGAAAGTTAATCACATGTCTGACGCAAACAATGAACAGCAAGGCATCACTGACCTAAAACACGGTGAATGTTTAAGTGTAATGAAACCATTTGTCATAACATCAAAATCAACTTCTGACCCCCTTGCAGAGACCTCGTGATTAAATGGTTTCCCTAGACGTACGTGATCCTCATCACCACTGGTTTTCAGTTTGGTGGTTGGCCTCCCTGTTGAGCAACCCACCTTTCGAATGTCAATCCAAAACTGTTTCTTTTTTCAAAAAATTAAGTTTATTCAGGTGACACTGGTTAATAAGATCATATAGGTTTCAAGTGTGCGTTTCCATGATATGTGATCTACATACTGTATTGTGTGCCCACCACCCAAAGTCAAATCACCCTCTGTCACCACACATTTGGCTCCCTTCTCCCTCACCGCCCCACTCCCACGCTTCCAGTTGGAGATGGGACTTCCTGGCTCCAAGTGCCCTGTGTTGTTTGTTTATTTGCTCTCCCCAATGGGTGCTGTGCTGCCGACAATGAAAACTGCTGGACTGTACGTAACAAAAACCAAGAAAACAACAACACTTTTCTTGGCCAAAGAAGACAGATCCTGCCACCCAATGCTGCATTTACACGTAAGCATAATGCACTCTTCACCTCACAGCACAACCCAGTGTTGTAACTACTTCACAGAAGAGGACCAGCAGAGGGACAGGGACGCTGCGGTGCCCAGCCACGTCTACAAGGGGAAAAACCACCATGGTAGCAGGGCAGAGAAGATACTGATGTTCACGAAACATAGCATCTGACCAGAGATCACACTGCAATGTCATGAACAATACATCAAAGCACTGAACCATCTTGATAATCTCTAAACGTATACAAGACCACTGTGGTCCCTCACAGGCTAACAGACTGGTGATCATTTAAAGCAAAATACAATGTCATAAGAATGGATAACTGCATGAGTCTATTCTATTTTTAAGTGGGATTCCAGTTAATATGTCCATTAATCACTGAAGGCATTTTCCAAATCTATTTTCCTCGTCAGCTTCAGCATTTTTGTCATAGTCATCAAGACATTTCAGTATTTACTAAACAGTTTTATTTGGATTGTCACACGTAAAAATCATAGACAACTGCTTCAACACCAGTCTGAGCAGGATCTGTGAAATCCAAGGGTCTCCACCTGGTTGCATTCCCAGCTCACTAGCCACACTGGTTATGTGACCTGGAACAACTGACGTTTGGAGCCTTGCTGCTCAACAGTTATAAATGAGAAAACAATCCCTACACCTTATATACTTGGATTTAAAGATTAAATGCAACAATGCATGCAAAAACGCAGTAGTACATAGCACAATAATCACTCATCATCAAAATGTTAATGATCTTTACAATGTTTCTTAACATTTTTATTTATAGCTTTTTGTTTTTTGGTTTGTTTGTTACATTTTAAGTACTGATTTATTTTAATACACTTTGTACAATATTGCCTTAAGAGGAACCTTCATTATCAGATAAATATCAAATGTTTCATCGTGCAGATGTGAACAGAAATGCTACCACCTCAGTAAAGTATTGTTTTTTCATCACCCCAATGTATACCAGGCAGTCTCTTAACCCCAGGCATGACCCCTAAAACTGTTAAAGTCATTTGTATAAAATGCTTTAAAGAAGGTAGGACAAGTGAGTGATTTACAGCCAGAAAATGTTTTCTTCCCAGCCTTGATTTCAAAAGTAGCCAAATGACTTTAACATGCTTGTTCTCCCTTCCTCTTGTCACTGTCATCAAAACCCTCACAAAGGGCATTGCCAAACATACAGTAATGACTTCCGAAGCTCAACTGCACTGAAACGTAACCCCAAGGTTCCTCTCCTTTCTGAAATAAACCATTGAGTTCACAGGCATTCTGCAGTTGAAAATCTACCAAGCAATAATAAACGAATCACAATGGTGGCATGAGCAAAGCTATTGTCTGGCTAAAGACTTGTCTCCCAATCAGTGAGTTTACTGCCTCTGTGCAACTGTCTTGTGTTTGAGAACCTCCTGATATTGTTGTAACCCTGACCTAATGGAAACAGACTTCTCTCCATGAACTTCTAGGAATACAGGTTCCTTTGGATTTTTCAATTGATACTCTCATAACACAAAAGACTGAAAAGGACATAGCCCTGAGAATATGGTAAAAATGGTTCTCCCCCTGTTCAAACCACCAACATAAGCTATATGTTTTGCCGGAGGGGTGGTACTTGCAGGGGTGTCATGACACAACCTTTTCAAACAAACTAACCTCTTCAAACAAACCAACCTCCTCTCTAACTATACTGGGAAATCACTGAACTATTAAATGTTTTAAATAATTTTTTAAAACTTTTTAAAAATAATTTTTAAGTCTCTTAAGGTTATTGGGAAGCCCCTTTAATTAAATACTTTTGTTACATACAGCTGGGCCTACACAGATGTATGTACACATACATTAGATCATTTGAAAGTGAAAGTAAGCTAACACACCTCCAAAGTACTGTCAGTGAGTTGTTTTTTTTAAAAGCTCATTAAGCAGTTTAGCTAGAAACCACATGAACTCTTCCACAAACAGATGAAAATGTCACAAGCGCAGTTTCTAGAGCTGGAATTAGAGTGTTTGCTAAGAGCCAAGTAACTCCATGAAAGAAGTGCCTTGGGAATTTCGACCAATTTCAGGTTTTAGGCTGTGACTTCAACAGTTAAGAATTCTATTTGCGTGGAACAAGATGTGAGATACAAACAAGAATTATCATTGGCTTACAGTCATTAAAAAATTAAACTAATATACATGGTACAACATCCTACAAGTCTGTTAGTATTTGTTAATGAATTGAGGTTTCATTTACTATACCAGACCTTCAATGAGAAAGGCTGGAGAGTAGCTTACTTCTTCAATCAACAATAATTCACACAAGGATCCTATGACTTAATCCCACATCAAAGAGACTGAAGGTAAGGCCAGCAAGCTGTACTTTTCAGACCACATGTGCACGTGAGGAGCTCGTGCATGTGCTTTTGTTTACAAAAAGAGCTACGTCCAAGGGTGGTTCTGGGGACTGGAAGATGTAATGCATATAAAGTACGAAGCACAGTGCCTTGTCAAATAATGGCATTAAAAAATAACTTCAACATTGTGCTACAAGAAGAAAAATTCTGTATGGATAATTAGGTTAATAGAGAGTAATCACTGACCACAGGGACAAAGAATTACAGTTTCTCAAATGAGCAAGTAAGTTGTTGGTTCTTTACATACTCTCTTCTAAAAACATGTTTCCATCTTACAGCTTGGAAATAATATCCTCCTTTAAAAAATGTAATGCATTTAAGATATATGAATTATGATTCTTAAAAAATAGGAATCAAATTTAAAAACGGGAAGGACAGTTGGCTGCTTTCTCATAGTTACCTGCTTCCTCATCCCTAATCGTAGCTCTCTACCTCTCCCCGAATCACCTGTTACCTTGCCCTACTTTCTAGGAAACTTCAGAGTGCTGGGTGTGGGTAACCGTCCTGAGACAGCTCTGAATCAAAGGCTCAGCCTTTGTTTTCTGAAGGCTGGATCGCCTATGTCTCTCTGACACTGGCTTTATTACAAGAATTGCTAGTCTGGCTCTGCCACTGCCCGTAAAAGTAGCCAGTGACCAGAACAACAAACTGCCAATGACTAAACATTCCTGCCGAAATCTTCTTGTGGCACACCACTACCAAGAACCAAAACTGAGTTACAGAGAGAATTCAGAAGTGATGAGTCACCACCACCTCATCACTTAACCATTTTAAAACACATGAAAGAAGGAGCTGCATGAGTTAACATATCTGTTTTGTCAATTTGAAATGCAAGTCTTTTCTTTCCAAATGTTTGAACTTATTTTGCTATTTAGCTTTTATAAAGGCAATAGGAGTAAAGAGACAGGGTTTAATTTTTGCATAAAACTAAACTTCATGAATCCAAATTTTCCTCAATTTCAGTAACACTGAGATTAACTGCATGCTCTATCAAGTTTAAGGCTTAAATGTTACTCTATATAATTACTGTGTAACTACCGAGGGTTCTATTTATATTAGCTAATATTTTATTGAATTCAATTCAATAAACATTTGTCGTGTAAGATGCTGTAAGGAATTTAAAGCCACACAGAGGATTTTACAATAGATACATTACTAACACGCTACTACATAAATAAGCAGCAATTGTTTTATTAGAGGTCAAGAGCTCTGGAACTGGACTATAAAAAATTATCCATGGGGACGGCAGCGGAGTAGATCTAAAACTCTCAGTGACTGAAAATGAATGGCAAACGAAGTTGGTGAATCCAGTCTCAACAGGTACGATGGCCAAACATGTTTTTAAAAGAGACAAGCTCTACGATGGTTACAGATGTAGGCACTATGACAGAGGCCAGTGAGACAGACTTCAACTCCTGATGGTAGAACTCTTGGTTGTGGCTTTGCTGAACCCAATCTAGTTGCCAGACCCTGAGCAGGATGCCAAGGACACAATGACACTGAAGAGAGCAAGCGTTTCTGTTCTTAATTATGGAGAGAATGGCATGCGGAATGAGTAATGCACAGGTGCACAGAGTGTGCGGGGGGGCAGGGGGGTCATGCCCCAGCTTTGTGTCCAGGTTTTGTCCAGGGGTTTTTGTGATGGACACTGCACCTCAGCATGGAGTCAGGCGTGTAGCCCAGGTGTGTCAAGCACTATGGGCATTCAGTGAAAGTCTGGCCTAGCAATAGAAATTAAATAAGTAGGTGGAAGGTCTATGAGAAATGGTTCAAGAAGTTGATCTTTGGGGTTGATCTGTTTGTCAAACAAACAAAAACAAACGCTGGGTTCATACACCCAGCCTGGTACTGCAGCTGGATCTCCCAAGGTGTCTCGACACTTCAAGCTAAACTGTATCACCCTATTCAAATTCAGAACATAACAATGAAAAACAGTCAGCATCACCCCACCAGTTAAACTCATCTATATGAATACAAAGATTCAGGCTGTCCTTGTTTTAATTTGCAATGTCAGGTTTTAAAGGCAGATAATCCATGGGCAAGCTTATTTATATTGCACTTAAACCAGTACCTTATAAACTTCAATGTTCTGAGGAATGCCACAAATACAACTCAGTAATACTGAGGAAAGGCTTCTGATATTTTACAAAGAAAAGTCCCTGAAAGTATTAGCAGCAAAATTAAAATAAAGGCATCAAAAAGAACATTAAGAGCAAAGCCTTTTAAAGCAAATCCTCCCCAGCATGTCTTCTCTCAGGCCCACCCAGGGCATCACAAGCCCCTCACACTTTCTCATACAGAACAATGAGAACCAATTCAAGCAACTACTGGTATTCCAGCTAACAACAAATTGTTAGAGTTACCAGAAAACCGAGTCTAAATGGTGAGCATAATCTCGATGGGACCCTCCAAGGTGGTCTTGTTGAGGGTAAAAACTTACTAGAGCAGAATTATTTTAAATTCTATTTTAAATACCTTGAGATAAAACACAAACACATTTTTAAAATATATTAAAAATGATTAATTTTGCAGGATAAAGGATCAAAAATAAAGACTGTTCATTAAAAGCCTACATATGGCAGGGAAGGCAAGAACAGGGCAGAACTTGTTCACTGTGGCCCTGCGTATTCTCAAGGGTTGTCTTCACTCTCTTACCAGCTTTCTCGACTCTCAGGAAGGGTTACGAAAGGAAACCAGGATGAATAAAACCTTGTCCACTCTTCTTCCCAGGTCCCATGCACACCCTATTTGGCTGATCACAAGGCCCATTTTTCCCAGGAAGGATAGAACACCAAACAAGACAAGACAGCAAGTAGATAATTTCAGAACAACTCCATGAAGAACTCGAGAGCAAATGTGCATTTCTCATGTTATCTGTGCTCCACTTTACAATTCCAGGGTCACGCTCTAGAAGGGCAAGTGTGAACACAGTGCTCGAATCATTAGGCACACAGTGTGGGTGCATTCCTCACAAGATTTATAGTACATTATTTGTCTGTTACAAATGAAAGAACATTATAAACATCAGCCACCTGAAAGATGAATTACCAAAAAAAAAATAACAATAACAATGATAATGTATGACTTTACCAACATATTGTCGCTCAAGGCGGAGTTCAATTATCCATTGCTCTCAGGAGGTTTTACAAAGGAAACCACAGAGGACGCCTTTCACCTGCTCCCAGGGCCGGCTCCTCGGCTGTCCCAGTGAAGAGTGCATGCTGCGCCACATCCCAACATATTTACTAGCTCAGTCTTTTAACTCCTGTGCCTCAAACCCACCAGCGAGAGAGAAATGTCTGGGATCCACAAAACAGAACTACTAAAGAAAACCAACAGTTCCTATGGGAATGAAAAAAGTAAACCGATATATCCCATAAAATAAATCAGTTTATATACTTGATGCTATTTTCTTTCCAACCTGGTAGGCTACTCACTCACTCATAATCACTCAACCTCAGGTTAAAAGTTGTCTCTTGACCAAAGGCTGGCAATGTTTTGAAATTAACTTAATTTTACAAAAGTGTTCTGGTTGCTAATAAAAATTCTCTAAGTTGTCCAGTGGCTGGGACATAATAATGAGCTTTGAGATGACTCGTTTAATTTATAGCTCTAGAATGCTTCACCTAAACCACACAGAGGAGGCTGGGAAGTACACGGGAGTTCCTGTAGACCAGCCATGTTGATATGGCTTGTTGCCTGCAAACCTTTGTTTGTACACAGAGAAAAGAGAGGCAGGCTGGGAACTGACAGTAAACAACTGCAAACAGGTTAGACTCTCCCATTTACAGTCCAATCAAAGGCGCTGGCAAACACCTCCCTCCGAGTAACTGCGGGGAAGGTTAGGTCGCCCTGGCCAGTTACTTTCTCAGCTATAAAAACAAGCTGATGGGTTACTGCTGAAGGGCAGCTGAGTGCTTCCTGGCACAGAGGCGTTCTAGTCCTGGCACACTGGTACCACAGCAACGATTTCACTAAACAGGCCACAATTTCACATTTAGCCATTAACCCTCCATTTACTAAGGAGGCCCGAGACAAATGAAAATGAAGGGTGTACATGTGGGAAACAGATTACTAGAAAGATCACCCAGCTGATTCACTACTGTTTGTCCTGAGCCGAAAAACCAAGCTTTTCAAGAGAATGCATACATTCTAAAGTTGACTCATCCAGACACCTACCAGCCTGTAAGCCCTCAATGTGCGAATCAGGAATGGCCAAGACTAGGCCACATTAGTGGAGGTAAGAAGGGGAGAACGCAAAATGATTGTGTTCAATAAAAACAATGAAAGTATATCACGACTGAAATCTCACATATAGTACTATCAATGGTTAGATGAGAAGATAGCCATAAAGAGACATACAATATACAAATATGAACTCATGTTTGTTTACTAACAAAGCCCTTCAAGGCAAAACATTCAGATCATAACCCCTCCCTTTTGGGACATCTCATTCTGGTTAAACTGTGAGTATGAGAAGACCTGAAATTTTTTTGCCTTTTTCATCTCCTTATTTCCATCACTGCCTTTGAGAAACGACTGTGTTTTATATGACTTCTCCCAACCCCAATTTCACACATAAAATATCCCCCATGTGAGCAGACACCCACATTCCAAGGTCCAATAAGACACTTTATTGGACCTTACCAAATGATCACCTTCACTTTTAGAAGAGTGAAATGATATAAAAAATTAGATTAAAAATTTTCTGGCCACAGGTATGAGAGGTCAGGTCTGTTAGGCAATGTGTTCGTGGAAGAAAGTGAAGAGCAGACAAGGAGAGAGAAGGGTTTGGGGCAGAAAGCTGACCTCTTTGAAAAGAGGAGAGGAGCTAGACAGATCACCTAACATGGAGAAGGAAATGAAAACAGAATAAAACACACATGCACACATACAAACCAGAAGAAGGAAATAATACGGTGGATTAGAGGGGAATCGACAAACCAGGCAGAAAGACCACTCCCAAAAAACATAGAGCCCCAATTAATCTTTGAATGGCAGCTGTTTCCCAATTAACAGGTCTGTAAAGATAGCACACACAAGATGCTCAAAATAGCTACTCATGAAAAGCATTACAGGAATCTAAGGGCTACCCACTGGTCCATTTCAGCTTTGAAATGGTATTTTTAAAAGCTACTCCCTTCAATCTACCCCATCAAAACCAAACGGAGCTCTGTGGAAACATGGGATCCGATACCCAGGGCCTATGGTGAGTCACTGTCCCTGTCAATGGATGCACATGCCAAGGGAAAGAAAGAAACCCAGTGATGTCTATCTAGGCTTCCTTCTAGAGCAGAGATTGACTTTCCACCCATGTGCCAAGGCACACTGGTGCGCTGCAAGAATTTTTAAAACATGCAATACTTGACTATTTAACCAGAGGCACTGACCTCTTTTGGTTTAGATTGTAATTTTTTAAAAAAGACAACAGCCAACACAATAGCCATCCAGTGTGAATGAATCAAAATTATACCTATCTTTTTTTCAGACTGTCAAAAATATAATACATTTTTTGGTGTGCCACAGAACTTTAGTAATTAGTTCACGTGTGCCACGACATAGAAAAGGTTGGAAATCGCTGTTCCAGGACAGTACTGCGTGGCATTGGTGTACTGAGGTCTGTGCTTACAGATTCCAAAACACAGCTTTTAGATTCCAGTATCTAAAATCCTTCCCTGCTGTGAGCCTCTGAGGTGAGCTATACTGTCTGAGACATTTTGAAAATGTAGATTTGCAGGCTCTGGAACCTGCCTTTTTTCACAGGATGGCCCTTCTCTTTCCCTTGCACCAGAGTCACATGCCGCCCCTCATAACCACTGACTTTGATGTGAGGGTTGTATGGAGGAGTCAGAAAAATAGTGACCTAGAAAGAACACAAATAAATACAAGAGAGAAAAGAATAAGCACACTCAAGATCTTCGAGGCACATTTTACTTTAAGCCAAATTAGCTGTATCTTAATTTCAGCACTATGTTTAAAAGAGGGGGAAAAAACAGCCGAGTTCCATAAATTTTATCCTATTAATGGCTATTTAATTAAACACATTTCAAATAATAAAGATGACTATGATTTGGCCAAAACTAGTTCTCCAGCTTTAGTCATAATAAAGCAACTATTATATTTCCATGACAACAGCAAAATGATCATAGGCTTTTTATGTAAAATAGAATAATAAGCACCCTATTAAGAAACACTCTATGCAGTTATTGCACTTATTTATGATTACTGGCCACCGCTGATATTTTAATATGAAACACTATGCATCTAAGAATAGGTAAACAGAGCAGTTGATAAAAACCTTCATAAACATTTTTAGTTGACAGCCAGGACCACAGAATCAGAATTCCCTTGGGGATGAGAAGGATTTAAGGGTTGTCCAGTTCAGTCCGAGCCGGTAGCTCAGTTGGTTAGAGCACTGCTACCAAGACACCAAGATTCTGGGTTCAATCCCTGGTCAGGGCACATACAAGCAGCGACTAGTGAATGCTTAAATAAGTGGAACAACAAAGTGATATTTCTCTCTCTTTCTCCCTAAAAGTCAATAAATGAAAATTAAAGTAAAAAAAAAAAAAAGGTCACCCAGTTCAATTGCCCAGTTAAGGCTTGAACTGCTGAACAAAATCTCTAGCAAGTAGCCAGATACTTCAAGTAATGTAGATTCTCAAAAGGTAGCAAATTCCATTTTTTAGCGATTTTAATTAATGTAGGGTTTCCCTTTGAACAAACAGAAATCTGAATTCTGTTCCTAAGGGCGATACAGAGTAAATGTACCCAACATCCCCATAAAACGATCCTGCAGGTACTTGGAAAGGAAGATCTTAACAGGCTTCCTCTTCTACAAATACCATCACTTGGGACTTCTTTCCTCTCTCCTTCCATGACACAGCTGACAACCACATCACCATGAGTCGACCTATCTACATTGTCTACTGGCCTTTTAAAAAGTAGGCTCTAAAAACATTACACTCCATCACTCTGCAAGCACAAGGTGTGGAGAATCATCATCACCCTGCTCAAGTTCAGGCAGAAACAAGCCTTTCCTCCACACCATGGCCATCTGACCAATGAGGATGAATCACTGAATCGTCCATGCCTCTGGTGACCCATGGACCTTTGCAGCTGGGAACCCAACCCACTGCAGAATTAGGCAGAGCCTGAACAACAGGGTCCTGTCCAGTTCAAACCTGAAGATTATGATGTCCGTGGTTTTTTTATTCTGAAATGTACTAGGTTACTGAGATCAATGGTAGTTGAATCAGCACTAGAGTCACTATTTAAATATTTATATTTTCATATTTATACATTATGACTAATTTTAATGTATATTATATGAAGTTGTTTAGATATTGTAGTTATATTTTAGGTGTGTATACATTGTCATATGAAGTCATAGCATAAAGTTTATTTCATATGAAATAGTCTCATTATCTGTAACTATAATGGAAAGTTTTTTGTAACAGAATAGTCAGGCATTAAGTCTAATTTAAT
Source organism: Carollia perspicillata (assembly GCA_004027735.1). Lineage (NCBI taxonomy): Eukaryota > Metazoa > Chordata > Mammalia > Chiroptera > Phyllostomidae > Carollia > Carollia perspicillata. The sequence continues at coordinate 120,320 of PVKM010000212.1, forward strand.
CAAGATACTAAAGTATTTATTTTATATTATTTTAGCCCCAATTTTTGTAAATGTGTCAGTGGTAAAATTTCAACTCGAACAATTTGTGTAAGATTAATGACTTAATGATTCTACATGTGGATAACATATCTAAAAAGCAAGTAACTTCTCATTTGACAAATCTCTCACCTGAGCCATGAAAAGGATGTTTTCATCCCTAAAACCTTAGTTGAGTCTTTTCAACACTCACATCCATTTGGGTATTCACCAGCAAACCTTTTTATTTTTTGCATATGGCTAAGAAGTTTTCTTTTTGTAAGCACTACAAAAATGCAGAATCTTAAGAAAAATTAGCACTTAAGTCTTTTTAAAACCTAAAGCAATCTAATATTGATCAATTTTACTGAAACACATCAACAACTTTGATGGCCTTTATTCCACCAGTCCCTACACAGTTTGTAACTACATCTACTATACTTAACTTTCATCAGTTTTTGGAAAGTGCCAATATAATTTGTAAAATACTCTGTAATGGGTTTACTCTGAGAAGCTTCTATTTGATATTATTTTTTTTTCATTCCCTTTTGTGGACTGACTTCTTCACTTTACCCCATTGCTATTGCTTGTGTGAGGGATGTTCATAGTATAATCACATTGCTATGGGTTTATAGCAACTTATGGAGCTCTCTCAACTAAAGAGGTTCCCAGTGGCATTACCTATTCAAAAAGAATAAAATACAATCATATGTTTACTAACAACAGCCCAAAGTCTAGAATTCCTACTGTAGACCAGCAGAGTAAGATGGACAAAAAAATTCATCTTTTTATGCATAGTATACAAGTATATTTTTATAAATATTATTTCACCAAATCTAAGATATCATCATAAGAAGATGCAATAAATACACACCCTACCCCTTTCTCCTTTAACTTCAAATGCAAATCCATTGAACTTCAGTTGAACTCAGTATTCCCATAACCATCTCATTAGTTTTACTTCAGTTAAGTTAAATACAAAGCAGTTTTTACATTTTTTAAATATCCAAAATTTACAAAAGGACCAGTCACTATCCCCTTGAAGAAACTGGCAGTCTCGATATAATATGCACTAAATCCAAACAGGAGACAATTTCCGAGATCAGCCATAAATCTAGCTTCCTCATATCCTAAAAGTGTACAACATTTGTTCAGATCTCTTAGCACAATCGCTTAACAAAGTAAAAACAATTTACTTTCAAAAGTTCGGTATCACTGGACAGACTGTAAACAATGCCAGGAAAGTTTGGTCACCCCATGGACTTGGCAATACATCTGATTTGCATTAAAATGCCATGTCTCACAAATATGTTTTCTAAAAATCAGTCTCAGGATGGTGAAAAATATCACTTTACCCAACATTTTAAAGAGTTCTACATTCCTCTTTATCTCATTGATTATTAGAATATAATAACCAATGAAGAACATTCTCTGCTAAAAAACAAATTATACTATCTTCCCCAATTGCTTCCTATCTACTAGCTTCCCACCTCCACCACCACATCTGGAACAAAGCTATATCGGGAGGGGCTTAAAATAAATATATGAATTATTATCTATGCTTTGAAAAAGCCATTTCTGACTGTGTACAGCATGTCAACCTAATCTATGATTGCTGTATCTACATGATAACTAAACTTTTTTTTGAAGATTTTATTTATTTATTTAAGAGAGATGGGGAAGGGAGGGAGAAATAGAGGGAGTGAAACATCAATGTATGGTTACCTCTAGCACACCCCATACTGGGGACCTGGCCTGCAACCCAACCATGTGCCCTGACTGGGAACCAAACCAGCAATGCTTTGGTTCGCAGGCTTGCACTCAATCGACTGACCTACACCAGCCAGGGTTGTGATAACTGAACTTCTAAATGCTGTTGTTCTCCAGCAGTTGGGAGAAAAGCCAGACTGCTCTAACTTGTGCTTCATCACTCCTTCTGGTTTTCTTGCTCCCAGGTGATCACAATATTCTTATTAGTTAGTTCAAGCATAGAGAAGGAAGAAGTAAAGGCTCAGATAATAACTGCCAGTGTGTGGTCCAAACCCAGGATGCACAGGATGAGATGTACCAGGAAGTTGAAAAAAGAATTGTTCTCTCTAAAGACTCTTTAAAAAGAATCCCTGTCAATGCTAAGGTTTTACTTAGTTATCTTTTTTAATCTCCTAATTTTACTGACTTCACTACTCACAAAATGATTCAATACATCTGAAGAAGTCTAATCTATCAAAACCTACCAAGCAGAATACAACAGTGTGAAGCATATGTACATAAAAGCAGAAAGTCACATATGATCCACAGAACGCTCTGGTCAATTTTGCCCCCCTGTAAATTCTTTTATTTATTTGATACTTGTCTGTCAGTGGTTCATTTTTTTTCCCCCAAAGTTTCTTTATCTCTTTGGAGAGATTACATTGTCATTGTAACTCCCCTAGAAGCCTAGACTGGCCCTTATCACTCTGAATAGCACAGACACTTATACAGGACAGATGTTCATAACCTGGGGTCTATGTAGACGTGTGTGTATTTAAGTCTGTGCATTTCTTTTTTTTTTTTTCTAAATATAAAGTATATATTTATTTTAGAATTTTGAACTGAATTCTTAACCCGACCTTCTCCCTGAACCTGATTATCTTGTTTTTGGAATGGCTAGTCATTAAATCTTTATTTATTTATTTATTTATTTTTAATTTTTTTAATTGATTATGCCATTACAATTCTCCCATTTCCCCCTTCATTCCCCTCCATCCTGCAAACCCCCTCCCACCCACACTCCCCCTCTTTAGTTCATGTCCATGTATCATAAATTCTTTAGCTTCTACATTTCCCACACTACTCTTGCCCTCTCCCTGTCTATTTTCTCCCCACCGTCTATGCTACTTATTCTCTGTAACAGGGGAGTGGGAGGAGAGGGTGGGGAGAAGGTACAGAGAATCAGTGGTTCATTTTTAATGTTTGAAGAGCAAGCACTAACACCTGCTTTTGAGTAGATAGCAAGCAAAAATAACACCAAACAAATTTTCCAATTTCTGCCGGTTTTCACACAAATTAACATCTAGCAACAATTTACAGACTGACTGTAAACCAAGCCAAAAGGACTGCTAAAATCTATGGGCTGGTAGCTGCAAGAACATTGGGCGGGGGGGCAGTAGGGGCTAATCAGAAAGCTGGGGCTGGGAATTCTCTGGGGGTGAAGCCACCACCCCCCTAAAGAGCTCTTTGGTGGGACAGTTTGGGAGCCCCTCAAAAACAGGATCAAAACAGGCAAAACAGACTGAAGACATATAAAATAAATAAAATTAACAAAAGCAACAAGGGGGAAAACAAAGATTCCTATAAACAATCAGGAAAGGCAGAAAGCTGAGCTATTATTTTCTGTCATCATTTCTCTCTCAAAAGAAGAGAAATAATGAAAAAACCCTTATTTTAGAGCAAACTCAATAATGAAACTTCTCCAGAAAGGTTTCATGTGCTCAACACATTTGCCAAAAAAAATTTAATTTAGCTGCTACTATTTACAGACCACGTAAAATATCACAATATAATGTGGTCCACTCGACCTTTATAACTGATTTTCTGGAATACAGTCTCTCAAATATAATTCTAAATCAAACTTTTTGGATGAACTTTTAAGCGATAAAACTTGCTTTATTTTATTCATTCAAAACAACTTTGAGCCCTATGAATTCCTTTCATCCTTACTTGGTGTATCGTTTCAGATGACCAGTAACTACTAAACATAGCATTAATGAGCTGTAATAAATGTAACTCCTAAAAAAATCATCAATCAGTCCTACTGTCCCTTGAGAAAAATTATGCTGCTTCTAGTCATATTACCTTATGGTAGTAAGAAACAGTCAAAATATTGCTTTTTAGCTTTATACACCCTCTTACTCTCTCATTACATCACAAGGAAGTATGTAGTTGAATAATTTATATATCTTTTTTCATTTATCACATACAGCATACAAGTATACATAAATATCCTAATTTTATATTAAGATACCACGTAATGATTTATTGCCATCAAGTTTAAAATCAAAATGCCAAGTACTGGAAAAAATGTAATACCCAGCCCTACCTAATAAACTGCAGTGTAATTGCATCAATGTATAATATTACAGTAACTAACAAAGAATAAAAATGAAATGCCTGTCTATAATAAAAAACAGATATAGGAGAGGCAAATGTCTTTACCTATCAAATACTGAGAATATATTATCTTTCTGAAGTGCTCTCAGAGTCCTACTACTTAAATTTTGAGTAACTTTAAACACTTTTCTAAATTACATTGCAAGAATTAAAAAAAAAAAAGATGAATTGAGCCCTGACCAGTGTGGCTCAGGCTGGACATCATTCCCCAAAGTGAAAGGTCTCTGGTTCCATCCCTGCTCAGGGAGCGCGCCTGGGTCTGAAGTCCGGTCCCTAGTCAGCACGTGTATGACAAACAACCCATCGGAGTTTCTCCTCCTCTCTTTCTCCCTCCCTTTTGCACACTCTAAACATATATAAATCAAATCTTTTTTTAAAAAGATTAATTTAGCCCCAGCTGGTGTGGCTTAGTGGACTGGGTGTCAGCCTACAAACCAAAAGGTCACTGGTTCAATTCCCGGGCAGGACACATGGCTGGGTTATGGGCCAAGTCCCCAGTTGGGGTGCACAAGAGGCAACCAGTTGATGTTTCTCTCACACATCAATGATTCTCTCCTCTTCTCCCTCCCTCCTCTCTTTCTAAAAATAAGTAAATAAAATCTTTGCAAGAGAAAACCGTATCATTGGCTATTAAAAAAAATATTTGAAAACTCTGTGAGGAGAATGCAGGTTCCTCTACAAGCCAACCATAGTGAAATAGCTATGGCATAGATACTGAGGCCCTACTCTTCTAAATTTAAAGCCAAGTTCCACCAGTTACTAGCTGTGTGATCCTGAGCATATTACTAATCTTCTCTGTCTGTTTCCTCATCTATACAATGAAGGAAGTAATGGTATCAATCTCACCAGAACTGAGGAAAAAGTGAGTTAGTGGATACAGAGGGTTGAGAAGAATGCCTGGCAACGTGCTTAGCTCACCAGCTGGTTGGCTGAGGCCGTCACTGTGACACCACAGCTGCAGCTGCCGTTCCGCTCCTTTCCCAACACCCCTCGTATATTCCTATTTTAATCAGTAAGGTTAAAGACGCTAACTTTTCTACAAGTACGCACAGTCTTTAATAAAAATATTCAGACAACAAAGATGATTAATACCATAGCTTGAGATGAGGTGGTGACTCTGGTTTTTAAGCTTTTTAATCAGGGTAAGCCAATTAACCATTTATTCCAGCTAGTCAAATCACTGATTTCTCACTGACTGAACAAAACCAGTATAATTCATTGTTGCATAGGAATCTACTTTCCATTCATAAAAACATCTATCCTTCCCATCAACTATAAGAAACCTTCATTTCCCTCGTAATGCCAAGCACAGTTTGCTGGATGATAACTAGCAGGCACATGATAAATAACTCAGGCCAAAATGTTTGTGTCCTCTGCATGTCATGGGCTCATTTAGTGGCATTGTCAGTGATGTAGTTGGCCCTTCCCACCCCAGCCCAACCAAGGTTTCTAAAACTTGAAATATAGAACAGGTAATTGCAAGGGATGTCTAACATTATCCTGTGAGCTGTGTCTTCAATCCATGCAACTAATACTACACTGTGCCCAAAATGTAGATTTTAGTAAAAAAAAATGACTAAATATACTAAAATGACAAGAAAACTCCATTTTACTTTTGTCTTTTAATATAGAATAAGTTTGAACCTCTAGTATTAAGTGGTTATAAAGTAATCAAAACTCCTTTATATCAATTTTTTAAAGGAATTATTCAGTTGGAATAAAACTCTATTACCCATTTCATAACCTACTATGAATGTTGTGTTGGCCAAAAAGTTCTTGTGGTTTTTTTCCTTAAAATAAAAGACACATTTTTAATTTTCAGCAATAACTTTATTGATTTGGATATTTGGAGTATGTCAGCTATCTCCTGTGTAGTATAATGTTGATTGTTCTCAATTAATGTCTTGATTTGATCACTATCAACTTCAAATAGTCTGACAGTGGAGCACTGTCCAGTGAGAAATCTCCAGCATGAAACTTTGCAAAGTACCTCTGATACATTCAATCAGTCATAGCCCACCTTCTCCATACATTGTACAAATCATGTTTTGCATTTCAGTTGCATTTTTACCTTTCTGGCAATAATAAAGGAAAATATGCCAAAACAATACTTATTTTCTTCTATTTTCAATATTAAAATGGCCTCACAGAAATTCACCAATTTTGATAAGTGTTTTTAAATGCACACTGATAGGACAGCTGTCACAATACAATCTAACAAAATTGTTTTGAATGAAGTTAAAGACAATTAAGCGCTACTAGAGCCATCATACGGAAAATACCAAATGAACTTTTTGGCCAACCCAATATCATATGCTTTGGGAGGTAGTAGGTATGTGCATAGAAGTGAACAGAATTGAAGTAGGAGCTGGAAACTTAGTGCTGAAAGTTTTATTCTCACATCTTTCTATTTACCAAGGTGTTCTGGTTTATCTATGAAAACTTGGCCACAAGTGGCTAGAATAAAGACATTTCAGTGGGGCTATCTTTTACTTTCTTCCTTTTTCTCTCTAACCCTTTCTTATTTTCCTGAGGAAACATCTCTGGTGCATGCTTAGTTTCTAAAGGTCTGGTGAGACTATGGCTACTACAGTGAATGCTGAAGACGGAAAGAAATATTCCCTCTCCATCTCTTTGAGTCAGGAAATTCTGAACACAAGAAGATCCATTCAAGGCATGATGGAGTGCCTCACAGAGGCAGCAATATGTTCACAGTTGGCAAACAGAGGTCTGTTTGGACAGTGAGCACAGCCATCTACTCAGTAAACATCAGCTTTCCTATTAGTTCACAGCAGAGAGAACCAGACACTGGCGGCCCTGCTTTCAGACTCCAGCAGCACTTTGGGACAAGCCTTCTAAACAGAATGCCTTTGTCTGACAGTCACAATTCAGTGGGTCCCAATGGCTTTCCTAGAAGCTGGGTCTGTCTATTCACAATTGCATGTGGGCAGAAAATTCATTTGTAAAGGTCTGGGGAAAACAGTAGTGGGAAAACCCCCAATTTCCATTTATAATAATAGATAAGGAAGTGATAGAATGGTGTTTTACCAATCAGCAAGAATAGCAGCAGGAAAGGTACCAAGTGGATGATGAATGTAATAGTCTGTCTCTCCCCTTGAGGCGCTTTGGGGAGGAACTAGGATGTTGTCACCTGGAAGAACACCAAGTATAACCTTTCAGAGGAAGTCAGAGAAATGATGGACCAAATCAAACAGCAAACTTCCTATGGAGTGTATACAAATGTGATATCCTTCCCCACAAGGTTTCAAAATGATATATTTATGCAGCTTAAGAACTGTCAGTTCTGAAAGAATGGGAACACTGATTAGATGCCCAAACTTTCACCAAATCCTCCATGTCATGAGTAAAAGCAATACAAAGAAGACAAACTTGTGGCCTTTCTCATTTTCTCCACACTTTGGGCATGAATTTGCTGTAGGACAACTTTGTCCCTATGTATCTGTTAACAGAATTCTGCCAGAATGTCATTTGCTTACTATAAATATGGGATCAAATAAAAATGAGATGACATTAAGATATGTCACAGGGGAAGGTTCAGGGGAGAAGGGGGCAGTGGCTCCCCAGGATATTATACTGCCTATACCTTGTAATATTAGCTTATTCTTCTGTGTGTGTGTGTGTGAGAGAGAGAGGGAGGAAGGGAGGGAGGAAGGGAGGGAGAGAAACATCAATGTTTTCTCTTGTGTGCCTCGTACTGGGGACCTGACCTGTAACCCGAGCACGTGCCCTGACTGGGTATCGAACTGGAGACCCTGTGGTTTGCAAGCCGGCACTCAATCCACTGAGCCACTCCAGCCAGGGCAACTTATTCTTTTTACTAAGTATTTATTTGTTACCTTACCTCTCCACCAATATCACTTCTATATATATCAGAAATGAAGTGAAAATCTCAGAATCTAGACAAATCTCCACATAATGTTTCAAAGAACAAACCCTCTTACTTAGGAAAACTATGCCCATTTAGTAAAAGTACCACCAGCCCATGGCTGGCTCTGTACAGCCTAGGAGCTAAAAATGGTTTTCACATTTTTAAAGGTTGTAAAAGAAATAAAGAATAATATGCATCAGCGATCTTATTAAGATACATACTATCTTACCCTTTACAAAAAAAAGTTTGTCAACCCTGCACTAAACCATTAAAAAGCCTCAAATAATAACTCTTGATTCTATTTAAGCCAAATCATGAAATGTGAAACCAACTTGTGAAGTGCTTTCAAATAATCTCTTCTAGGCGTCAAGGACAAGAGGCTCTGGGGAAGATGAGCAAGACAGAGCTGAGACCAGAGTGGTCCCACCAGGATTCTACTCATTCAACAACAGAAGGCTAATCAGACAACCCTAAGAGTTCATAATAAAACAAACTCTTTCCTTTGGGAATATACTTAATAAATCGTTCAACTTGGAGAATTCCTTCGCTTACAAAATCAGGAATAATAACCACTTGCCCTGAAAAGATGGTGTTAATCAAAT
>PVKM010000213.1:0-12426 GCA_004027735.1 Carollia perspicillata
ACCAGAGGATATGCTGTAAGAAACAATTTAAAAATAAAAATGGATCCTGTTCCTTTCAGTCCCCAAAATTAGGCCAGGGACAGGCAGATGGAGACCTGGCCCTCTCGGGAGGGAGGGCGTATTTGTCCAGGAATCCTGTCCCACGGAACTACAGAATTGGGACACTCAAGGACTGACTCACCTCTGACGCTGGAGCAGTCGCCGGGCCCTGAAGAAAGGGAAGGTGCCCCAGTAAAATCGGACACCACCGTGAAATCCATGGCGGGGATTCAAAAGGAGCAAACATCAGACACCTTGACAAAGAACTGTTAAATAGCTTCAGCGAGATAACTGTAAGGGTGGAACTTCAGCCTACGCCTCACGCTGCCTCTGATACCCGGCATTCCGCTGCCCCGGGGAAGTTCCTTCTTATCTCAGAGCCCCCCAGTTCTCGTGGGTCAGCAACTGAGGATTATAGTGATGGAATTGTTTTTGTCTGTAATAAATGCATCCAGAGAAACAAGATTTAAAGGCAGTTCATTCATGCATTCATTCATTCAGCCAGCACATGCTCCCAAATGCCTATTACTCTGGGTAAATAATAATTATTTAAGAACAAGTGATACCAAGAACCTTGCTTCGAGGGCATTGCTGTGTAGTGCAGGAGAGTTTGCATATCTACAAATGAGGTCGGTAGGACTCGAGCACCGAGCACCATTGACATTCAGAGTGGAACGTCAGCCCTGCAGTAACGCAGGACCAACATTTTCTAGTCTCGTTGCAGAAGACATTGCAGAGCTGTTAATATTGTTTAGAAACCGTGATGGGTAAGATTGAGAAATCTGGGTATTGCCCTTCCCTTGGAGGTTCCGATTGCATGTTGGCATACTAGAGGTCCTGGGAAGGCCAGAAGTAGAGAAAGCTGTTAGTTGACCTTGCAGCATGCCGCACCCTTATCTGATCCAGAGCTCTGGATCTGTCCTAGAGCTCTGGCAACGAGTTTAGGAAGGATGTCCGCTAGACTAACTCTGGGGTCGAAACGATCTCATTTCAAGCTCTGTGTCCAAGCTCTGGGCACAGCAGTGTCTGCATGGAATTCGTAGGGTAACTCCATTGAAAGATGCCTCTCACCTAGGAATGGTTCACACGACACCACGGGCCATAGAATTGTCCACTGTCTTTGGCACTGCAGGATCTCATTCATCTTTGGGCTGTAAGAACCTAGACACCACATTAGTGCACCCTCTTAATCAGTGTCCTGTGTGCTCTTGTGTACCTGAAGCCAGTCCCCAGCCGGCAGCCCTCCGAAACCTTTTCTGCAGGAATGCTGCGTGAGATGGCTCTGAGACTTTCCACCATTCTGATTGTCTGGCCGCCTCTAGATAATTGCAGTGTCTCTTTTTGAGGCACTGTCTTCCCTTGATTTGAACTCCAAGTTCGGTGTTTGTTCAAACCACATGAGCCCTGGCTGGTGTGGCTCAGTGGATGGAGTGCTGGCCTGTGAACCACAGGGTCACTGGTTCAATCCCCAGTCAGGGCACATGCCCGGGTTGTGGGCCAGGTCCCCAGCTGGGGGCATGTGAAAGAAAACCTATTGATGGATCTATTGCACATCACTGTTTCTCTCCCTCTCTGTGAACTCTGGCCTGTGAACTCTGACCTGAATGATATTCTCTGGGAGTTACCTAACTATCAGAGGTTCGTGCCTTCACCCAGAGACTCCTGCCCACTTTTCTGGGTCATAGCATCTGTTTATGATGTCAGAGGCTTTAACCCCGAGATAGTGCACCTGAACCTCTAGAGGTGAGGCCAGGTAACTGTTATTTTTACACATATTCCCTAAATGACTGGTGCATGCTAACGTTTGAGAACCAGTATCCTAGCACAGACTTTCATTGCCATTTGCACGTCAAGCTCAAATTGAACTTGAGTTCAACCAAAAAGCTCCGTGAATGACTGTTCAGCCAAAGGGTCCCCGTTCTGGGCTCCCGTAGTAGATTTATTGAGCCCGAAGCGCAGACTTGATGTTTATCTCTGGTGAGTTTGATCCGATCTGGGCCAAGCTTTGCATCGTTGTATTTGACCTCATTTCCATTCTCCACGAGGGTCATCCACAACAATAATCAAAATGCCTTCTGTTCATTCATCCGGTGGCCAGGCCCCATTTTTGTAGCGCATGCTTTGATGCCTCTTGTGCAGTCCTGGGGTACAATGCATAGATTACCTCTCTTCCACAGTCTTCAACTATAATTTAAAAAATCAGTACAGCACCCTGACTAGAATATAAAGAAGAAATAAAAGGAAATTAATTTACTAAAGACTAATATTGACTCCGGCATATAATTGCTCAGGCTTCGCCACTGTAGGAGACCTAATGAAGTGGTCTGAGGCTACCGTACCAGCATTCAGGGTAGGACCGTCAGGGTGTGACTGCCACAAATGCAAAGTGGTACTGGTGGGACGCTGGCCATCACATTCCACGAGTGACCTTTGTCATTTGTCCACGAGTGACCTGTGAGAAATTTTTCTGAATGAGCAATTATTGGTAAAGTGTCGGATAATAGGAAATACTGTCTTCCCTTGATTTGAACTCCAAGTTCGGTGTTTGTTCAAACCACGTGAGCCCTGGCTGGTGTGGCTCAGTGGATGGAGTGCTGGCCTGTGAACCACAGGGTCACTGGTTCGATCCCCAGTCAGGGCACATGCCAGGGTTGTGGGCCAGGTCCCCAGCTGGGGACATGTGAAAGAAAACCTATTGATGGATCTATCGCACATCACTGTTTCTCTCCCTCTCTTCCCCTCCTCTAAAAATAAATAACTAAAATCTTTTTTTAAAACCCATGTGAAGAAAAGCACTTGGTCTTTTCCTAAAAGCAGTGTTAGTGTTAGGCTCAGATATCTATAACAGTTTATAAACACAAATGTTCAGTGAGACCCACGTGGGATGCGGAAATGTTCTCCATGGCGCTAGACTGTCCCGGGAAGGAGCACTATCCCCTCTGAGAGTCCAAGGCATTACCGATGTCCAGGGGGCTGGCTCAGGCACAAAGCCACCATGTGCTCAAGACGCCCCTCGGGGCTGGTGTGGAGGGAGAAGAGCACACTCCCTGCTCTGAGCGTGCAGCCACAGGAGTCTCCGGAGCGGCACCGCCGTCCAGCAACTTCTCTCCAATGAACCTCTATCTAAGGTCCAGTGCCACCGCCCAGGGCTTGTCCACATCACGTCCTGAGCCAGAATCTCCTCTGGCCTTAGTTCAGCCTTGGGGTTCACTTGGAATACATCCTAGCCTTCCCTTCTGTGCTCGCTGAACCTCAGTTTATTCGTGTACGAGATGGAGATGGGTATAGTGTCTGCCTCACAAAGGACGGTTGTGAGAAGTAAATGATACATCATATAAATTTAATGCGATAAGACCAGGTTGGGCATGGAGTCTGTGCTCAGTAAATGCAGTAGCAGTTGCCTCTTGTCCTTTGTGTAAAAGGTGGACGAAGGGACTGCCGGACACCGGGCCTCTCGTATCGGTCACCCTATGCTCCTGGGGCTCCTGTTTCATTTTCCCATGAAAAGACACGCTGCTCCTGTTCTGGAGATGAACAGTCTTGCGTTCAAGCTCCATCTGGTACGAGCTCCGTAATTCTGGGCAGTCTGTCCTTTCTCTGTCCATCGGGACAAGAAGCATTCCCATCTCACAGGGTGGCTTGGAGGAGAACAGGGGACGGTATTTGTAAATTCCAGGGGACAACGTAGGATCAGTAAATGCCGGCTCTCGGGACCTTCCCTTTCCGCTTACATTCGAGGCTGGCAAACGGGGAAAGGCAGCACTAGCTGCTCGGCACCTTTGGTGGGAACTCTGTCTTGTGTCCGTTGACCGAGCACCCCCTCTCCAGCGCCGGCCCTTCATTTGTGCATTCGCTCATGAGGTGTGCTCACCATGCATCTAGCGTGCCGACCTGCCAGGCTCCTTCCCGGACCCTGGGGAAGCCCTGGACAAGACAGAAAGGAGCCCCGTTCAAGGCGGGTTGCATGTTTTCACGGGAGAGAAATAGTCCTCCTCTGTACTCTGATGAGGTCGCCTTCTGCTGCTCCCCACACTCGCTCCCGCCATCCTACCTTCCCTGCTATCCTTGGACGCACCCATTTAAACCTGGGAGTCCTCCCTCTCCAAATGACAGCCTCGCCCGACTCCTTCCCTGCCTGTTCGTCTCCATAGTGTTAACCACCACCTGACCTACGGCGAGTTTGCTCATTTTCTTAAAATGTTCTGTGTCTGTTCGCGACGATGTAAGTTCCCCAAGGGTCGTCATGTCTGTCTGTTAATTTCTCTGCTTTTTCTCTTGTACCTAGAATCATGCCTGCCATATATTAGGATTGAGTGAGCATTTGTTGTTGAATGAAATGAATAATTTTGGAAGACATTAAGTGTTTTGAAGACAATTAACATGGAGCAGTGGTTATCAACAGGAGTTGGTGGGGGATTTGGTGCCCCCAGGGACGTTGGCAGTGTCTGGAGCCATGTTTGGTTGGCGCATCGGGGGTGGTGCTCCCAGCACTTAGTGGGTGAGCCAGGGATGCTGCTGAGCATCTTGCATTATCAGAGAGTCATCCAGCCCAAAATGTCACTACCTCTGAGTTTAAGAAACTCTGACATAACATGATATGCCAGGGAACATGTCAGGGAACTGGACTCCTCTATGAAGAATTGCTTCTTTACAGGGAGGTCCTCTGAGCTAAATACCTGAAGGAAAGGAAGTTGGCAGCCATGCTGAGATCTAGAGTGATAGCATTCCCAACAGAGAACAGCAAGTGCAAAGGCCCCCAGGCAGAACTGGGCCTGGATGTTTATGTTCCCCTGCCATGATTATGCCCCGCCCCCTGTGCCCCATCAGATAGGTCTGCTCCAGCTTCACATGCTCAGCCCATCTGTGGGCCATTCCTGACCCTGCAGGCTGTGTTCCCCTCACCTACAACCTGATTGTGCTCAGATCAGATTCTCCAAGTGTGCGGGTTCAGAATGCCAGCAGATTCTCCCTCCGTGCCCTTCAGAGCCATGCTTTAGAGCTGTGCGTGGGGTTCCACTCTCCTGCTTTATCTCTGGGGTTTATAAAGATCACCACTGGACCCAAGCGAATCACAGCAAAATGCAGCATCTGGGACAGGGAGTTGTCCAGGGCTGGCCCAGGCCCACGTTCCAGGCCCAGACACATGGCCCCTGCTCTTTTCTGCGTACTCCCGCTCAGCCACGCTGGCCTTCTGACTGTGGCCCGGATACATTCCCGCCCCTGGACCCACGTGCCCTCTGCCTGGACCACCAGCTGCCCTCGGCCGAGCCCCTTCTGTCCTCGGCTCAGATGTCATCTCCTTACCGCGGTCTTCCCTGGCTGTCTTATCCAAAGCAGCACTTTCGATCCACTTTCTCTGCCTTACTTTTCTTCACTGGACTTTGTCAGCGTTACATTGTATGTGTTTTTGATTATTCACCTGCTGCTCTTGGGGTAGGCAGAACGGCCCCCAAAGAAATCCATGCCTGAGTCCCTGGAACTTGTGATTATGTTACACTGCAAGGCAAAGGAGCCTTTGCAGCTGTAGTTACAGACCTTAAAATAGGGAGATGATCCTGGATTACCCAGTGGGCCTGGTCTAATCACAGGAGCCCTGAAGAGCTGAGAATTTCCCCCACGTGAGACAGCAGATGTTATGAAGGGGAGCCACGAGATGTGAAGCTTGAGAAGGAGTCGTTATGCCATTGCTGGTTTGAAGACAAAGAGGACAGAGCGATGGGGAATGCAGGTGGCCACTCGGAGCTGGGGGCTCCCAGCTGACAGCCAGCAGAGAAGGGTCATCGGTCCTGCAACCGTAGGAAGCTGAAATCTGCTGACAACCCGATGAGCATGGAAGTACAGTAGATTCTCCCCCGGATAGGAGCCAGGCGACACCTTGACTCTAGCCTCGTGAGATCCTGCACAGAGAACCCGGCCCCTGACCTATCCAACTGTAAGACATCTGTTCCAAGCTGCTGAGGTCATTTGTTATGGCAGCAATAGGAAACTCATCCTTGTCTTTCCCCCAAGAGTGCAAACAGCTTGAGGGTGGGGTCCTGTTTTGTTTACTCCTAGGACATGGAGGGCTCTCAGAAAACAGTTGAATGAAATCCCATCTCCACATCAAGTTTCCCAAACTTAAATACTGTTAGCAGTTTGCAGTATATTCTTGACTTCCCTCTTTTCACATATGTAGTTCTCTATTTCTCTCTCTATATGCGTCTCCTTTTTAATTGTCCTGTGTGCATTTCACTTAAACAAAGTGCTGGGTATCTCTCTCCAGCGGTGCATCAAGTTGTGTTTTCTTGTTTTCTTTTTAAGGACTATAGTGTTTCCATTTGCTGAATGGACCATAATGTGTGTGTTTCATTCCCTGTTGGGGGACATGATCCTAAATCTTCCTGCCATAAGGGAATTAATCTGGCATTGATTCCATGCATGATTTCTTCGAAGACATATTTGTGATGAGAAGATGCATCTGATCTTCTGGAGGTCTCTCAAGGTCACAGTGCCCATCTCTTAGATTTGGCCTATGCATTCAGTCACCTGACCCACACTGGACAGCAGAGCCAACGGAGGCGCAGAGAGGCTGACTTCAGAAGTTAGCAGAGCCAGTAAACGACAGGGCCCAGTGCTCAGGGCTCCTTCCAGTCTCGTCTTGGAGCTTCAGAACTTGAGACTGGTGGAGCAGTTGCTGAGACCTACCCAGGGAACTGTCCGGCCGCCTCCCCAGTGCACAGGACCAGGCAGCCGGGCATCATCTTAGAACCCGGTGCCATCCACAGAATGGGTTCCAGCGAAACAGCCATTCGTCGGGCACTTACTCTGTGCCAAGTCCGAGGCTAAGTGCTTTTCATACTTTTTTTCCTAAGCGCCGCTTACAACTTACATTTTTCTTTTTCAATTACAGTTGACATTCAGTATTATTTTGTATTAGTTTCAGGTGTACAGCATAGTGGTTAGGTATTTATGTAATTTATGAAGAGATCCCCCCCACCTGGCACCATACCCCAACACGAATACCACATGGTTTCACTTATACGTGGAGTCTAGAGGACAAAGTAAGTGAGCAAACAAAACAGAAACAGACGCATTGATAGAGAACAGACGGAGGGGTGCCAGGTTTGGCCAAGCGGGGGCGGACAGTGGGGGCTGGGTGAAAAAGGGGAAGGGATTGAGAAGTACAGGCTGGTAGTTACAGAATCGTCGGGGATATAAAGTCCAACGTAGGGAATAGAGTCAGTAATAGTGTAATAACTACGCATACTTCATCTCACTTAATTCTCACTGCATCCTTTGTAGGGTTTACATGGTTAGTCAAAACCTCATATTTAGAACAGCACTCCAGAATCGCAGCTACATATTGAAAGCACGGGGGAAGATTTGAACAGCCATGACATTCATGGATCATCTCAAACCAGTTAGAACCTGTGATAGGAGACCCCTCCACCGTGGTTGCTGGAACAAAGCAGGTGATTTCTGTCTACCAGATGTGCTGTCAACTGGGCAGAAATTCTCCCTTTTCTTTCCAAAGCTACATTATAAAGACCCTCATTTGCACCTTAGTACCTTTCTTTGTACCTTCTTTCTCTATTCTGTATCCCCCACATCCTGCTCTCCTAACCACCAGCAGACTCAGGGACTGCATAGCTGTTTGCGTACATTCGGTCAGCAAAGATAGTCTGAGGGGTAGCTGTGTTCGATATCCGACCCCAAGCTAGGCTGTCGGACGCCGAGTGAAACCGGAATCGTGGCATCAGACAGACTGCTGTCGAGGAAGATCCGGGATAATGCCCCCCAGAGTCACCCATGTCACCACAGAGGGGAGGAGTTTCTTCTTTTTTATGGCTGAATACCACTTCATCGTGTACACTTCGTCGTGTACATACTCCACATTTTCTTTATGCTCTCATCCGTTGAAGGACATGTAGGTTTTCATATCTTGGCTATTGACACGGATGCTGCAATGAACATAGGTGTGCAAATATTTCAAAAGACACTGATTTCAATTCCTTTACAGAGTTACCTGTGTTAAGTATGTGAGGCGATGGATGTGTTAATTATCTCGAACTTGCTAATCATTCTACAATGTAGATGCGTACCAAATCATCACATCGCACACTTTAAATATATACAATTATATGCGCCAATTACTCCTCAATAAAGTTAAATAGAATTAACCTAAAAAGAAAGGATCTAGGAGCAAATGCAAAAGATTAGCATGCATAGGTGTCCGGATGGAGAAAGCTCTCAGGCTACAGGAAAGAGTGGGTACGGAGACGTGACTCTGTGGTTTATTTGCACCCCTGTTGTTGGGATTATGACCCATTATCCTGTACTTTCCCTGGGGCTGCCAGAACGCAGCAGGAAAATGCCAGTGACAGCAGAGAGACCAGCCTCCTAGTCGTCCCTTTTCCTTGAGAGCTATCCCTGTAGTCCACCTCTGTTCTCCCCCACAGCCCCTCCCTCTTCACCCCCTCTGCCCTGAATTGCCGGATCTCCTTTTAGATCTCGGTGGACATTTCAGCACCGCAGCTCGGACGTATGTGTTTGAGTCAGAAAGGCACACGGGGCCTTGAGTGGGCTAGCAGAGGCCCCGTGGGACGGCTGCAGGTCGGGAATCTCGGCTCAGACAATTACCCAAGAGAAATCGCCCATCTCAGCCCATTGCTGTTCTGCAAGGCCAGCTGTGCTTATGGGGTCCACCTGTGTTCAGGGCCGACCTCACGCCCAGCACGGCACGCACGGGCTCATCTTGATGCTTAAGGGGGTGCAGCAAAAGCAGTAGAGACCACGGTCCTTGCCTTCAACCAACCTGGGATCAAGTTGGAGCAGCCAGGCAAAAATACTGAGGAAACACCAAATTCTTCATCTTATCCGATGTCCATTTACCGTCTTTCCAGTGAGGTTTAAGTGTTTGTAGCCGGGGTAAAACCTAGCCCCCACCCTCTGCTGTTGTTTGGATCAAAGTAGAAATGGTTTTCACATTTCTAAATAATTGAGAAAAAAAAATCGAAAGACAATATATTTTGTGGCACATAAAAATGATATGAAACTCACATTCCAGTGTCCATTAATAAAGTTTGAGTAACACGCAGCCACACCATTCATTTTTCATTTTGTCCATGGCTGCTCTGGGGCTGCCGTGGCAGAAGTGGAGTGGCTGCAACAGACCGTTGACTCACGAAGCCAAAAATACCTCCTGTCTCTCTCCCTGTGGGAGCAAGTCTGCCTCTTGGAGGAAGGAGTGTGGTTCGGGCAATCCAGCAGACCTGGGTTGGGTAGAATCTCACCTGTGCCGCTCAGCTTTCCACTTCCGGGAAATAGAAATAGTAGCACGTTCTTAGTGCACTGTTGTGAAGACTAAAGAAGATGCTGTAAATGTGACTTAAAACCCGGTGATCTAGAACTAGTGTGGAGGCTCCATAAATAGTGGTTACCCCACCCCCACCTCATGTCTGACCGTCTCTCCTAATATGCGTATCGTCGTAGGACTGAATGGCGTTATCTCTGATTCTCTGTTCTGACTTGGATACCCGGGATGAAAGGCGTTCCCGGTAGCCTTTATTAATCATTCAGTATTTCTTAGAGAAACGTTTGCATTACCTCATGACCCCTCTCTATGGCCCCTCATGTGTCTTTCGAACAGTCCCCGCTAACCCCGTGTGTAAGGAAACCTGCCCCGTGAGCAGGGCAGCCTGCAGGGGTGCCCGGAGCTGGCTGGCAGAGGGAAGAGAGGCCCACTGAATAGCCCAGTTCAGACCCCAAGGGGCTACCGTGCCTGCCGAGCTGCCTCCTGGTGAAGAGGGGCCTTCACGTGCTCCAGGAATAATGTTAATAGTCCTGGCCAACATTCATGGAGCACTAGTTATAAACGTGATGTTTCGAATGGATTATTGTTTTGTTCAACTTTCACAGCAGTCCAGGAGGCAGGCCTCCTGCAGTGGATCAGCTGGCTCGGGCCTCCTTCCCCTTCCCCACCCCCCAGGGCCCCTCACCAGTCAGGGTGGTGGTAAGCCCTCGCCTCCTGCAGTCTTTGTTCAAATATCACCTGTTCAGAGACTTTGCAACCGTGCCCTTAAAATTTCAACAGGTTCCACCCTGGCCGGTGAGGCTCTGTTGGTTAGAGCATCATCCTTTATACCGAAATGATGCAGGTTCGATTCCCTGTCGGGGCACATACCTAGGTGGCAGGTTTGATCCCCAGTTGGGGCAGGGGATGTGCAGGAGGCCACCAATGGATGTTTCTCTCTCACAGTGATGTTTTTTTTTCCTCTCCCCACTGCTTCTTCTCTCTCCAAAAGCAGTGAAAAAATGTCACTGGGTATCTTAATAACAATAAAATTTAAACCAAGTTCCCCACCTGCTTTGCCACCATCATGTGACATGATGTCCATCCCACCTCCTTACTTTATTGTCTCCTTTTCTGTTGGCCCCATAAGGACAAGGGCTTCTGTTTTCAGAATGGGTTCTGGTATATGGGAGACTCTGAACAGATAGTGGTTAAATGAAAACGCAAATGCATGATCATAATCCTTTCACAGAATTGGAAAGAGGAGTTTACAGAAACTCAGTAATGTTCCCCAGGTTGCGTGGAAAACAGATATGGATCCAGGATTTACCCGCATCTCAGATATCCAGGTCGTTATGACGCTACCCTGCCAGCACTTGGCCCAGTTCGGAGCCTTCTCTACAAGTGTGGTGGTGCCGGGAGCTAAGGAGACAGAACTGCCTGCTCCTTCCGTTAAGATGTTCCCTTGAAGTTGGTTCCAGCGCAACAGGGATTCGGTGCAGCCGGGCCATCTCCAGCTCCCTGCCCCCACCCAATGCTCTAGGCACGGTGCGGGTGGACACCCACCTCTCCAGACTCCACTCCGGTTCAGTGCCAGTGCGGGGTTAGCACTTATCCCAGGCAGGCCAGCTGTGAGTCACAGACTGTTCTGGAAGTTGTGGGTGCAAAGTCAGTGAGACCTATGCCTCCAGAAGCTCACAGTTTGGGGCCACAAAGAATCTACAATAACTGTTCGTCTTCAGTCTGTCACGGGTGCAGACTGGTCACCTGCTGCTGTTGTCTGCACCACTCACCTACTCCCTCTCATCAGCAAAGGCGTTGCAGAATGTGTGGGCCTGGGAGCCCGGCAAAACTGGGTTTGAGTAGGTATTTTTACTTGCGTTCTTAGTCACTTACTCAGCCTAGCTGGGATGGTATAAGGAGCAGAGGTCACAGATATACCCAGTTAAGTGTGGGGGACTTGGTAGTGGCCCAGTAGTTGGCTGCTGCCATCTGTGATGATCGGTGTCATCATTTATTATTACTGTTCAGCCTTTGAGCTGTGACTTCAGTGCCTACGGGAGAACAGAATGAACCTAGTTTACATTTAAAAACTTAGCCCAAGCTATAACAGTAGCTCGTTATTTGATCAAGACTCACGTATGTGTTAGTCACTATGCCGAGAGTTGCGTTTCGTTTAGTCCTCCCAACAGCGGTAGGGCTCGTTAGTCCTGCTCGTTCTACCGAAGAGCACGCTGAACCGCAGAGCAGTCATCCAGCCCCCTGCCCAGGGTCACACAGCTGGTCAGCACAGGGCTGACGTGTAGACCCATGCTAAGACCTTTACCCTTCGTCTTTATGCTCGGCCTCCGAGTAATCCGCGGTGGGGTGTGAGAGGTGCTTGTATCCTTGCTGTTGTTCTCCAGCCAGTCGGGAAGCAACGGAAACTGCAGAGCTGGAGCCAAGAGACTTGCATTCACATCCTAACTGTGCTGCCACTGAGTAAGCGCAGGGCATCGGGCCCAATCTCTGAGTCTTGGTCTCCCCGTCTGTAAAATGAAGATTGCTCTAGATGGTGGCTGGGGGTCCTTCCCACTCCCTGGGTCTCTGCCCTCTGGGGGCTGGCTCGTCATTCCGCTGGAGGTGTGCCACAGTCGGCACACCGTGCCCGTGGAGTCGGGAAGACCTTGGCTGACCAGTCTGTGGCTGATGCTTCCCACCAGGAAGGAGCCACCAGCTCCAGGGATCCCATGTGGTTCCATCTGAAAGCATGGGCCTCCTGGGGCACAGAGGGCATCAGAGAAAGGCAGACCAAGGACCTGGAGTGGACAAGCGGAGAATCCCCAGGAGAACACCGGGCACGTAAAGGGCACCCCAAAAGCGTTAGTTCTGTCCATAAACGGGGGTTCAGGGGTTGGGGGATGAGGAGTGAAAGCGGAGAAGAAGGCCGTGAGCTCTGCACACCTCAGTGGTGGTTTTCACTGTGCACGCTCTTCCTTAGTGCATGTGGATGAATGAAAAATGAAAAGATGTGCTCTGCGCCGTCACGTGGGCCTGCTTTGTTTAAGCGGGGGATTGCAGAAGGCTCCTCGCCCTGTCTGCAGCCCATTAGCTCAGCACCCGAGCAGACTCTAGCA